>JASDQU010372935.1:36518-58093 GCA_032191745.1 Picea mariana
TAATTTTGCATGCGTTAATTAACCATTTGAGAAACTTAGTGAAAAAATGAGGAAATAAGAGGAATTATTACATCCATATACATATTTGCAGATCTGAAATGAATAAAAGACAGCAAACCATAACACGCAGATTGATAACGGAGTTCGGCACAACTTTGCCTACGTCTCCGGGCCTTTTCTCTGTGGGGGAGGCTTCTTTATTTCTGCTCAAAATCTCAAAAGTACATCGCTGCAATGACAAATTGCTACAATACTGATCTGGTCATGTTCTTTCAGATCTCTAGAACCATGCAAAGAAAACGGCACGCAAAACGGATTTTCGGAGCTCCCAGAAATGGTCCAACAACGTCTCCTCCTCAAAAGCTTCTCTGCATCCAAATGGATTTAGCTTGGTTTCCCTCTAGTATAAATCTTCTCTGACTACACCTATGGCTTCATAGTGTCCAAAAACCCCTATCTGGGCTCTTTCGGCACCTCAATCGGTCGAAAAACGAAGAAGTTATGCCTCCTGGAAGTTTTTCCCTTCAAGCTTGCTGTCACAGGTTCTACAAAACGCACCCTTCTCCATTGAACCTGGCTCACACGCAATATAAGGCGTGAAAACCCAGCATCGAGCGCAACCGCACCAACGGTACAAATCATAGGATGGTTAGGGTGCCTCCATCCCCTAACCGCCTAGCACTCAGGCGTATGGGTCATGTGACCGCGCGTATAGGCAAAAGGGGCCAAACAGTTACAACCGTGCCAACTCCCCGCTCTGGTCGTGGGCATATGGCGTATAACATAGGAACCACGGGCTTGGTTTTAAAAATCCCGTGCACCAATCGTTACAACCATGCACATATACATATATAGTGGACACATGAAACAACTATGCGACCATGGGCCGGGGCTAAGCCCCGGCCCAACCCCCGCCCAAATATACAATTATATAACTTTAAAAACAATGCAAATAGTTATATGTTAAGTCACATAGTGTGGGCGCATTGGTCGACGGTCTTTGTTTAAGATTTACACCTGTGGGAAGGTCCAGGGGTCGAACCCCACGGACTCCATAACAATTTTTAAACAACCAACCATACCGATAACATGGTGCCACATGGCAGCCCATGACTGGGCCACGTGGCACCTTACCATTGACCAAATAATTTCCACGTGTCACAATGTGATTCGCCGAAATCTGACAACTCATCTCTACCACATCACTTCTTCCACATCAGCGTATGGACCTTCCACGTTAGCGTACTGACATGCCACGTCAGTGTCCGTACGGACTGTACAGACTGCATAGGCAACAATTTTTTTTGCTTATTTGACTTATCGGGCAGAACGTGATATCTTCTCCATACGGAGCCCGTTTGACAAAGTAAATATACCATCGGAATCAGGAAGAAGAGACAGATGCAATGGCATAGGTTTTGTCACATTCTGAGCACTTTCATTTTTGAGCATTTTTCAAGCCCTGTCAGACTTCTGGATCCGATTTCGGATCAGTAGAGGATTGATCTTATCTCAGGATCAACATAATGGACTTCTTGATGATCATTGATCACTGTCAAGATCAATGATCCTTATTTGTCACAATAGTAAAAAAAATTAATGTACAGGGATCGTCGAATCATTCCATCAACAAATGATAGTTATTGGATCAATGTTGAAGGAGGATTTTCACTACAAGTGATAGAGAATCATGATATTTATATCCATGTCGAGATCCATAATAACCATTGGATCGTGGAAATTGTAATCGTTGGATCTGGGTCATTTGTGACCGTTGGATCGTGGGGTCAGCGTAGAGGAATCGTCAGATACAAATGTAAATCCATGGAGAAATATTAACCATTCATTCAACCTTATATTAAGTCCCAACCATAGATTGGGATCGAAGGAGAGTTGCATGATGAGGAGATATGACCTTCCATTTAAAGGTGAGATCAATGGTTGTCATTGAAAGTGCACATAGAATGTTCCCTAGGGTTAGTGCAAAGGTACTCATGCATTGGTGGTATTGTAGGACCCCACCAAGGGACACATGGAGAGAATGGAAGGTATAGTGCACCCCCGCAAGTGTTTTTGAAACCGTTGTTCGATACCCCACTATGTGTAAGTGATAAACTATTGTTTGTGAGTGGTAAACCATGGTTAAGACTCTAGTTATATCCTTTGGTCATGTGCATGGGAGAAATAGAAATTGGCACTAATTTTTAATCACTTAAGGTAATAAGCCCTCGAACACAACTATCGATCATGAGGAGGAACTATAGGTAAGCACCAAATAGGAAAGGCACTTATCATTTAAGTGCAGGGTCCTAGCTATAGGTCATAAGGAGTTAGTGCCACACATAAAAGAGATAAGGGAATAGGCACTCAATTCATAACTATTGGTCACATGGACATAATAATAAATTGGCCCTCAAACGAAGGGGTTCTTAAAGTGCAAAGGATAGAGATAAGAACTCTATCAATAAAGGAGGATTTTGGCCCAAGAAAGAAATCGAGAGAATCTTGAGATCGAGTCTATAGCATAGTTATTTATTGATAACTTTGTACATGTCAAGACTAGTGTATGTGTAAAGGATTAGAGCTCTATTGAAAAGAGTGATTTGGGCCTATATAAGTATTAATGACAAATCTAGTCTAAGAAGCTGCAACAAAGTTTTAATCTCGGTTCCCAAAAGGATTATGGGCATACATTGAAGTTTTGAGAGAAATTATAAACTGGAGAAATGCATACAGATAATTAAGACTGTGTGGTTGAGGAAAGTAGAGATCCTTGGACATTTCATTGTAGGTTTAATGAATAGCATATAATATAGAAGGTTTCCATATTGTGGGTAGATGACCCAGTTAGGTCATCATCTTCCTTAATCCTCACTTGATGATAACCTGATCTCAAGTCAATCTTGGAAAATATTTTTTTTCCTTTCAGCTGATCAAACAAATCATAAATCCTTGGAAAAATATATTTTTTCTTTATGGTGACTTTATTCAACTATCTGAAATCAATACACAGCCTTAAGGTTCCATATTTCTTCTTCATAAAAAGAACCAGGGCTCTGCAAGGTGACACACTTGGGCATATATACCCCTTATTTAAATCTCTTCAAGTTGCATATGCAACTCTTTCAATTCTGGTGTTCCCATTCTATATGGTGTCTTGGACACTGGGGCAACTCCTAAAACCAAATCAATAGATAAATTAATTTCTCTCTTTCGTGGTAATCCTGGGATTTCCTGAAATACATCCTTAAAATAACTTAAGACTGAATGCTCTTCAATTCTTTCCACTTTATCTTTGGCTACCTCATCTATATGGGATGCAAAAATCTGACATCCCTTCCTGGAACTCTTTTTCAAATGCATAGCTAAAATATCTCTAACAACTATAGCTCTTTGAATGCCTTGAATATTTCCTTGTTTCCCTTATTCATCAATACATGTGACTATCTTGTTGTAATAGTCTAGATCAACATGGTATTTTTCCAACTAATCCATGCCAATTAGAAAATCACATGAACCCAATGATATGATTCCTTGGCATTTTTCCCAAATGGATCTGCAGTCTTGTGCTCATTTTGGGTTGACTAACGATGTTGATTTTCTTGGGTATTATTCCTGAAAAAGGGTGGCTTAAAACCTTTCTACCTTTAATCATTTTTCCCCTTCATCTTGTCATTCCAAGTTTTTTGGAAAACTGGCCTTCCTCTACTTTTCTCATAGATATGTCTTTCTCTCCTCATGGTTTCCTCCAAGGTCTTAGGGTTATCATATTGAAGCTTATCACTATAGAAGGAGGGTAATCCACTTAGGAACCTTTGGATTTTGACATTCTCATCCTTGATGATGTAGTATAACTAGAAATGTAATGNAAATTAATTTCTCTCTTTGGTGGTAATCCTGGGATTTCTGAAAATACATCTTCAAAATAACTTAAGACTGAATGCTCTTCAATTCTTTCCACTTTATCTTTGGCTACCTCATCTATATGGGATGCAACAATCTGACATCCCTTCCTAGAACTCTTTTTCAAATGCATAGCTAAAATATCTCTAACAAATATAGCTCTTTGAATGCCTTGAATATTTCCTTATTTCCCTTATTCATCAAGACATGTGACTATCTTGTTGTAATAGTCTAGAACAACATGGTATTTTTCCAACTAATCCATGCCAATTAGAAAATCACATGAACCCAATGATATGATGTTTACATCTACCTTTGTGTTGAGTCCATTCATGTCTATTGGACAATCTTTAACCAACTCATTTATTTTCCTCTTGGCCCTCGTGGCTAACTAAACTAACCAATATTTCTTGTGCTTACTCCTTTGAAAGTGATATTTTTCAACAATGTCCGCATTTATGTAACTATGGCTAGCTTCAAAAACAATTAAAATTGTTACATGTTGGTTATCAATCTTACCTTCCACTTCAATCATGGGAGATTGATACTCCACTTTATCGTTGTCCAAGGCTACATAAATCCTCGGCATGCTTCCTCCCATGTCTTCCATGGTTTCATCTTCCCAAATGTTGTGGACAATCCTCATTCTTTTTCCTTTGTTAGGGAAGTCCCTATATAAATGATTTACCTCATATCCTCAACATTGTACAGGTTGATTCCTTGGCCTTTTTCCCAAATGGATCTACAGTCTTGTTCTCATTTTGGGTTGACTAACCTTGTTGATTTTCTTGGGTACTATTCTTGAAAAAGGGTGGCTTAAAACCTTTCTACCTCTAATCCTTTTTCCCCTTCATCTTGTCGTTCCAAGTTTTTTGGAAAACTAGCCTTCCTCTACTTTTCTCATGGATATGTCTTTCTCTCCTCATGGTTTCCTCCAAGGTCTTAGGGTTATCATATTGAATCTTATCACTATAGAAGGAGGGTAATCCACTTAGGAACCTTTGGATTTTGACCTTCTCATCCTTGATGATGTAGTATAGCTAGAGATGTAATGAGGTGGGGGGGGGACGGGGGGTGGCGAAGGGACCAAAGTGCTAATAGTGGAGGAAATTAAATGTAAGGTGGAATAGGTCCACTGTATTATTAAATAAGGTACAATATGGTAGTTAGATATATTAGTGTAAAAGAAATAAATGTAAGAGGACTTATTAGAAGGTTCCTCCTCTATAATGTTTTTAGGTGGTTTGTAGCAATATATAAAGGGGTTCAAGCAATGTAATGAGAAAAATTGAGAAGTATTGTATTTGGATTAGTGGCTCCTTTGGAGTTTGTTCACTCGAAGAGGCAAGTGAACAATAGAGGATCCCCTCCATAATAGGATCCATTGTATGGTGTTTCCATACCCTAATGGTTTTCATATTAATAAAGTGTGGTTTTATCTATATTGTTTATAAATATTTGTGGTGTTTCTGTATTCAAATATTTGGTAATTAATAATTTGTATCATGTTACTTTCCTTGGTAGGAATTGTGGGCAACATTTTATTTTTTTTACATATTTTTTTGAAGAAGAAAAAGAGGGTCTCGACACTTCGGAGAAATATTGTAGTTTTTTGTGTGGAATTTGTAGAAATTGATTGTTATAGAGTTCCTCTTGGAAAAAAACCTAATTTAATAAATAAATAATCGTCCAAAACAGAGTCCGGGAATTGAAGATATCGACATTTTTAAATCTACAATTTTCCAGGGTTTTTTGTAGACGACCACACGATTTTTCTGATTTTTGTAGCACCTACGACCGAATTTTCCAAAACAAAAATTACATATATGAGTTCCTCTCCCAATTTCATCCAATTTCAAAAAACAATCGTTTGAATTAGAGCTCCAGTAGTGAAGATATCATTGATTTAAAATCAACCATTTTTTTGGTTTTTCGTGACAATGGTGGGACTACAGAGCTCATAACTTTTCACAGGGTGCTCAGATTGCTACAATAGAAGTCCCATTGGATAGATAATTTTAAGATATTTATTTTGGGATCTTATATGTGGTATCTTCAATGGATATTTGCTTTCGAATAATGGAAGCCATCAAGACAACAATTCAATAGTTCAAAGTTGAAAGGCAAAATATTCAGGAGAAATCTATTCAAGAGTTCAAACTTGAAAGGAAGGAAAGGTATATTATGTACGCCATCAAGGACGAATACAATAAATAATCATATGCTTGGTATGATTTTAATTCTGATTGTGATGATTGGTATATGGACATTTTTCATTTTTGGGATGATAATTATTTATTTGATGACTCTACTCAACCTTATGTAGAGAGCATCAATGTGACAAATTCAGAGCCAATTATGACTATCAATGTCCATATTGCATATTCTATGGTGGTATTGTTCGTTCCAAATTCATATTTGACCCTTTCCAACTATGTGTATGGATATTCATATTATGATCCACATGATCAATGTAGACCTTTGGATCAACTTCCTATTGAGTTCCAATATCTTCAGCATGGAGTTCACATGAGCACTTGGACATGGGACCCTAGTTTACAGTGGAGGTTGGACTACTTCAGCGTGATGGCTCACATTCCCACATGGGACCCTTGTTCTCTTTCCTACTTCAAAATTATAGTCTGCACTTATCCATGGGACCCTATTATATGATTGCACACCCTCATACCAAGTTTTGAGGACAACTCTTTCATAAGGGGGATGAAATGTAGTGTAGCTAGAGAGGTAATGGGGGAGGACAAGGGCCCAAAGTGTTAACATTGGAGGCAGGTCCAATGTATTATTAAATACGGCCCACTATGGTAGTTAGGTATCTTAGTGTGAAAACAATAAATGTAAGAGGACTTATTAGAAGTTTCCACTTATAGAAGGTTTCTCCTTTAGAATGTTCTTAGGTGATTGGTAGCACTATATAAAGGGGTTCAAGAAATGTAATGAGACAAGTTGAGAAGTATTGTATTTGGAGTAGTAGCGCCTTAGGAGGTTGGCCCCTCGAAGAGGAAAGTGAATAGGAGAGGATTCCCTCCATAATAGGATCCATTATATAGTGTTTCCCTACCCTAAGGGTTTTTAGATTAATAAAGTGTGGTTTTATCTATATTGTCTCTAAATATTTGTGGTGTTTATGTATTCAATTATTTGGTACTTAAAATACTTCAACAATTCAAAGAACCTCTTTTCATATTCATCCATTTTCATGCTTCCCAACTTGAGTTCAAAGAAATATTTCATCTTCCTTTCATAGTAATGTTCATAAAAATATTTCTCTTCAAAATATCCTTTTAAATTCCTCCATTAGATCCTCTTCTCATCGATGTTCTTAGCTTGCTTAATCTAATCGCACCATATGGTCATATTTCCTTGCAAGTGGGAGGCTGCAATTTTATCTTCTACCCTTGAGGGTTAATCATGTAGATGGAAATATTTCTTCATTTCCAATAGTTAGGCCTCAACCTCTTCTCCTTTCTTGTGTTCACCATTGAAAGTGGGTGGCTTGATCTTCCTAATTTCACCTTGCAAGATGTATTCCTCAGTCCTTCTCCTTTTCCTCCAAACAAGAGACACACTTGGGATGCTCCCTGGTCTTGAACTTACATGAGTTTTTCTAGTATATTTCCTTGGAGAATTATAGTTCCTTCTCATGCTTCTTGACTTCCTGTCATTTCCATGATCATCCCTTTTGTTATGGGATCTAGATGTCGACACTTGTTTAGGACTAGTTTCTTGATTGGTACCATATTCCTTGTTAACTTGCTTATGAAACATATTCAGGCTCTGAAGTATCTCTTCCTGAGCCTTCATAATCCTTTCATTATCATCTCTATAGCTATGCACTTCCCTATGTAGGTTTCTCATAGTTGCAGGCTCTTGCCTGTGATCTCTTCTTCCATTAGACCATGTCTCAGCATTCCCCATGCTAAAATGTAGGTCTATTATCTCTTGTTCATGGTTTTAAGATCCCTAAGCATATTCCATAACTCTAGTCCTCATATAAGAACCAAAATTTCCTTCTTGTACCTCTAATTCTGCAAGAAATTTGTATGTAATAATTATTGTTAGAACATGCATAGCATAACACATTTCATCCATTAGAACATAGGTTATTTATTCATTAATTTATGAAGGACTCATTGCATCAATTCAAATTCTAATTTCTTAAATACATCCCACTCTGAAAAATATTTCCAATGGTTGTACTCATGCTTCAATATGAATTATGAGAAAAATGTTACAACATTTACATGCTGCAATTTTCACTCTTTTACTGCTATAGAAATATATTTATTAATTTCTAAGAAAATTTGTTGTCCAATTCAAAATTATGGGTTGGCATATGTCTTCTACGCCTCTATACCTTTCCATTGACTATTTTTTTTGCTCAAATCCAAGTTCTGAGCTGAAAGTTATGCTCCAGAGAAGTTTAGGTTGTTTTTATTAATTTATCCATGCATCTTACAAGTGTCTTCTTTCACTCCCACCACATTTTACATACCCAAATCCCAAATATAACTTAATGGTTGTCTTATATGGATCATAATATTTCCATATACTACTTGTGTGCCCCAAACAAACTTTTGAGCATGGAGTTATGCCCTATGGAAGTAAACTTGTGCCAAAATTTTACCCTTATTGTTTTGGTTGTAACTTTCTCATACAAGCTTTGTTTTGTCAATAGTTTGGATCATTGGATAGCTCTCTCTGAATTCTTTTATTTGAGTTGCAGAGACACAATGTACCCTAGTATATCATGTTCTTATGGGTTTTGAATGACTAAAAATTTCATTTAATCCCTCAAAAATTCCCCTGAAGTTAATGACCTTCAAAAACCACAAAAATTCGCATAAAATTGATTGTTTTACTATGTTAACATCCCTTAAATCTGAGTCGTTGATCTCAAAATTGGGTGCAATTAGAGCCATTGATCCAAATCCATCAGTTAATCAGTGATCATCACTTTCCTTTGGGTGTGCGTGACACTTTCCCCAAACTGTCAACCAGAACATCGACGATCGACCCAACTCCCATACCACCAAATTGCACACCCTCTGAACTAGCCGACCCGACTATTGGTTGTCGATGATTTCCATCAGGGACTAAAAAGACTTCACTAAATCTGGTTGACGCTCTACCATCAGTCATCAACTACTTCTAGGATAACATTGGAATTGTTGAGATAGCATGACACATGGACGTTGAAGTGGCGTGACATGTCATCACCCTCTTTTCTCCATCGATCATCGACCAATTCTCTTGGATGACCCAAACACCTCACCAAATTCAACCAACATCCGATCATCAGGCCATCGACCATTGATGATTTCTCTTGGACATTTGAAAACACTTCATTGATTTTAGTCGATGCCTGACCATTGGCAATTTTCATTTGTGACTGAAAACACTTCACTAAATTCGGTCAATGCTCAACCATCGACACATCAGTGATAGAGGATTTATTTTGATAAATGAACTATTTTCCACTTTGACCGACCCAACAAACGGTCGTCAGCGATTTCTCTTGGTGAATTTCCACACTTAGAAAATTTTGAGCAAAATCTCTGACGAATCTAATTCATCAATCTTCAAGACAAGAATATCTTGACCATTCATTGACTTCCTTCTTCTAACCTCCGAAACTAATCTAGATCATCGATTTTTTTAAGATCGGTAATTGATCGTGAGATCAAACACTATCGCGGTCATTGATTGTGAGATCATACATGATCTCGGTCGTTGATTAATTAACTCTATCCAACTTCTACAGACGGACATTAAAACTTGAATTTTGACCTTCCCAAGGTGAATTTCTCTCTGCAACTTGCATATTTACTTCATTGAATCTCTTAAGCAATTATGAGTCAATTAAACTCAAGTTTTGTTCACAAATTTGGGGATTCCAGTCAAAATTCTCTCTATTTTTCCCAAAACTTGCACAGAAAAAAGTATACAACAATGAATTACTCAAAATCGCATTGGTTTGAGCCCATACAAGCCCAATGTTTGAACCATACACTCTTACACCATAATGTAACATCCCCCAACCCAATCGAGGGACATTATGGTGCAAAAAAATCTTTAAAATGAAATTTCTGCTAATTAATGGATTTCCTATAGCTTCCATCTATGATTTACATGTAGATTTAACTATTGTCTATTATTATTAATTACATGCATCTACAACATGCTAAAATAGATATGAAATGCAACTAGTAGCTCATTTTAACAACATATAAATCAATCCCAAATACATAGAGTTCATGCACAACAAATAAGCTCATAATACAATAGAAGCAAGATAAAACACTTATCTTCAAGATAGATGTGCAACCAACTTCTTAGGATGGATGTTCCACCCAACCATAGACTTGTTTCTCCAAATATCAACAGCAAGTCACACTCGAGCTGAGGCTAGTAATCCACAAAAGAGGGTGGTGTCTCACTGTCCATTCATGACTCGTAAAATCACAACCCATTGGTATTCTCCTATAGCTAACCCGATTTTCCACTAGCTCTCTTCCTCTTGACCTACCCAACCCAAAGAATGTGCCCCTTCACTAATATCCATCCCTTGGGTGTCCCATTTGTTTATCAAGGTCTCTCTTGCACATGTAGCTAGGAATATCTAAGCTGGGAACTCAAGGGAATTCACCGCTAGAAAAAACTACTAGCAACAACAACAAACACTTGTTGTTTTATTGCAAATCACTCAGGAGTTCATTCTTCAAGCTTGACAACCTAGATATTCAATATTTAGTTCCAAAATGCTTTAGATACGCTCCAACCTACTTCATGTTCATGCACAAAACTTGACTGTATAAAAATGTTGTCCCAACCCATACGAATTTCCTCCATTTGGATTTCCTTTATTGACTCACACACTTCCCCAAACTTATTGTACTTAGCCCCCATGTGTCCAATAACTATGGGATGTGACTTCTCACACTCACATAACTTTGGGAACACTCAATCAAAAAATTATAAGGTTCATATGCCAATAGAAAATTTAAGAAAAATGGGTTGAATTAATATACATGGGTATTTCCCCCTTGGACCCCCCTCTTAGACATTCTCTTAAAACCTCCCCTCTATTGTGTATTAATCCATCCCCCATCTCTATTCATATCCCCTTAGAAACTCACATTACATTTTATTATTAAAGCATAGAAAAACAATTCACATATTACATCGCTTCAGTCACATCCACACATTATATCTACATAAGTATTAATTAAACTCAGGATTGTAGTGGGGATGTTACACCAATGAATTAATTTGAAGAATTAACAAATCGCACATGCATAAATTTAACTCAACAATGCAACCAAATTTCAATAACATAGAAATTAATGCAACATAAACAACACATATTTTTTTACCTTGGAAACCCAAATGAGAAAACCAATGTTTGATGGGATATGATTCTTGCTCGAGAAATTATTACAAAGGGTGAGCTATACACTCTTATTTGTGTGTTTTTACTAGAAATATTTGAGCATAACTTTGGTTTAAGGAAAATCTTCTACTCTTCATGGAGAATCTTAGAAGAGTCTCATTTGTCCTTCGATCTTTGATAAAAACACCTCGTTTTGATCCCTCTTCTTCTTCTTCTACTACCCTTAATCTTCCTAGGATTCGATTTTATTCTATATCTCTTGGTTGTTCTTGAAGAAATGAATATTGTTTGTTATGGAGCTAACTTGGAATGTGAGAAATCAAGTTATTCATTTCACTTTGTGAGGAATTCGACCTTTGGTATTGAAGTTGATTGTTGAGTACAAACTTTGCCAAATTTTTATTTTTATTACAAATTTTGGAATGATGATTTAATTCAGATCAGTCGATGATTGTTAAAAACAATAAACCACAACTAGCCAAGTCAACAATGATCAATTAAGTACACTTCCCCAAATCAACCATATGCAATCAAAATCAATGAAAAAAAACTTTAGTTAGTGACATGTAACCTTTATGAGGTAAGCCAACCATCGTCTACCATTGTTATTTATAATTTATGGAGTCAACTAGGGTCTATGAAATTCAACTAAATTCAACATAGTAAATTTCATTCAACAATGGTCAATCAAATTCAACTAAGGTCAACCATAGCAAGTGACTTCAACCATAGTCAACTCCTGGTAACAAAGTAAACCGATGCTAACAAAATTCAACCAAAATCAATTGTATTCAACCACAATCCACTAAAGTAAACCATAATAAACCATAGTCAATTGACATCAATTTATTTAGATTGGATCATTATATTATTTGTCATCTATCTCAATGCTTTCAAAGTGGAAAATGTTGGAGGAATCAACATGCATAGTCATTTTAATGGCAGGTCCCTGTTTGGAAAATTGGGATTTGGAACCTTCTAGAGCCATTTTGAGGCATCAAACAACATGTTTGGGGGTCAAAATTTACTCAAATTTAGTGTAGACCCCTTAATGCTTATCTACACTCAAATAAATTTTCAGTGGCACAAAATTTGCGTCAATTGGAGATCATATGAAAAATTTAGGCCTATCGCAAATTGACCTACCATGTTGACCACAATGGTATGAGAGGATGCCACATCAACCCTCATTACTCCCACATATGGGGCTAGCCATGTGTGTACTTTCAAGAAGATTGTAGAAGGTTCAAAACCTTATCTCAATTGAGGGTTGAGGAAGTCAAAACCCTACCTTTATATAGCTATCAAACTATGTTAAATACCAGGATGCTAGAAGGAGAAGGGGTTCCATTATTTTGCATTGTATCTTGTTCCATAGATCAAAAAAACATCTGAGAGTGGTGTTTTGTGGGCATAACAAAGGAGGAGGACTATTTTGTAGAAGTTTTTTAGGCCATAGTATCAAAAGGTAACTCCATAGTGAGTTATCATTCCTTTGTATGTGCATTTTATAACTGAAGCAAAGAGAGAAGAACATATGCCTCACCTTCTAGCTGGGTGTTCTCCTGTATTAAGTTTTCAAGGTCAAATGTTGTGTTCATTTGAGTAGATGGTGTGTATTTTCTACCTGTTTTTTCATTTTATATTTTATTTATTTCCTAAATTCAAGCAATAAGCTAGAGATAATAAATCTAGGATATGAGGAAATAAATCTCATAAATCTAAGATTTCAAAATATTATAAGATTTGTTATGCTGAACTATTTCAGTGGAATATCCACAACAGTTTACAAAT
Source organism: Picea mariana (assembly GCA_032191745.1). Taxonomy (NCBI): domain Eukaryota; kingdom Viridiplantae; phylum Streptophyta; class Pinopsida; order Pinales; family Pinaceae; genus Picea; species Picea mariana. Next base: position 49,627 of record JASDQU010372935.1, read on the forward strand.
CATCAAATATAATCAACCATAGTGATTTAATTCTACCACACTCAACAAAATTCAACCATAATCAACCAAAGTCAACATATTCAACATCATTCATCCATGGTCAATCAAAGTTAGATAAAGTCATGCATATACAAACAATTCAACAATAATAAACTATAAAGACAAGCAAATCAACTAATGCCAACGATGGTGAATTACAGTTAACCATAGTCAACTAAGGGAAGCCATAGTCAAACTCAACCACTTAAGTGATTCATCAATATTTAAACAAAGTCAACAAAATTCAACCTCAGTCATCCAAGTCAACCATGGTTGAGCATAGTAAACCATAATTAGAAAATTTAACCAAGGTGAACCATAGTCATCATAGTGAACCAAAGTCAACCAAGCCAACGTAAGTTGACCAAATTCAACCATAATGAACCAACTTAGTCACATTAAAAAACAATCGGCCACATCCTACCCTCTACCCTACCTATGACAATGAACTCTATGCCTTGGTTCAATATTTCAAGAAGTGGAAGCACTATCTGATGGGAAAGGAGACCATGATCCACACAAATCACCAGTTGCAACAGTATTTTTAGTCCTAAAGTAAGATACAACAAACCATACATTACAAGTGGATGGGGATTTTACAACAATTTCATCTAGTCATTAAGTATAATAAGGGTAGCAAAAATAGGTTCGCAAGCATGAGTTCAAGGCCACCCACATCCAATATTACAACGTTGGGATATCTAATGCACATGGAACCTTTTACCCACAATGTGTATAGAGAGGAATACATAGAAGATGAGGACTTCAAGGAAGTGTTTCAACAACAACATGTCCAAATTCATATCGAAGAAGGTGACCATAAGGATGACTATCATCTCTACAATGGGTTACTCTATAAGCTAGAAAAGCTATGTGTTCCTAAAGATGAAATATTGTAATTGATAAGAGAGGCTCACACCTCCAAGGTTGCAGGACATTTTGGTGTTGGGAAGATGGTTGATAACTTACAAAGGTATGTGTACTAGCCCAAAATGCAAGAAGATGTAGCACGGTATATTAGAGGATGTATACTTTTTTGTACCAGCAAACCCAGTAACAGGAAGCAAGGTCTATACCATCCCTTACCTATACCCACTCGACCTTGGGAAAGAATTTCCATGGATTTTGTGGGAGGTTTACCAACAACCAAGAAGGGACACGACTATCTATTTGTAGTAGTTGACAAGTTCAACAAGATGTGCATTCTCATGCCTTTTAAAAACACCATCAAAGGACAAGAATTGATAAAAAAATTATTTGAAAAGGTTTGGGTCCACTTTAGGATACCAAGGAGAATCATCTTAGACAAGGATAGCAGATTTATTAGTGCATTTTGGACTACATTATGGGAGAATATGGATACTAAGTTGAAAATATCTTCAACATTCCATCCACAGACATATGGGCAAACATAAGTAGTCAACGACGCTCGTGAAACTTTTAAGGGGTTACAATTAGAAACATCCAAAAACCTAATTATATATATATATATAACACACACACATATATATATATATATAACACTCTTATAACAAAGAAATCCACACATATACTGGCAGGTTACTTTTGAAACTTGCTTTGGATATTTTCCACCATCACGCTTGGATTTTTTATATGGATAGCAAGGAGGATCGAGGGAGGACCTCACAAGATATGCATTAAGAGTAGAAAATTTTGGTGAGAATATTAGGCAGATCCATTTGCAAGTATAGAAGACACTGAAGAATTCATCGGAAAAGTATAAGTCCAGACATGATCAACAAAAAATGAGAAGTCATTCAAAGTGGGTGACAAAGTTTGGTTACAACTAAATAAGGAAAGACTATAGGGTCATGGTAAAAAGACCAAGGCATTGCGATATGACTCTTTTGGGATATTGGATAAGGTGAGATATAATTCCTACAGACTCATTCTACCCACATACAGGCACATTTCCTCATTAGTGAATGTGGGTAATTTGAAACTCTATGAGCCTTCCATGATGGATCAGAAGGAGGAGTGGATCCTACCTACCATAGACGAGTGAACACAATATGCTAAGGCAAAGTTGGTAGAAGAAACAATTGTGTAGAAGAAGTCCAGAACTACAAGACATGCGCAACATGACCTTTGGTAGATGATCCAGGATATTTTTGTTAGGCAGCTTATTAAAGAATTGTATAAAATGAGCATAAACTAAAGTACACCATAAAGAAGGAAAATCTCAAAAGGAAAGAGACATAAGAATGCAATGTGAATACAAAGAACTTGATAACAGAGTTCATCCCTGGTGGACTACATCTACGGGTCCTACTCTCAAATGGGTAGGTATTTTTATTAACTACACAAAAGTATTGGACAAAATACATAAGTATACCTCATTCTGAAGTTAATCTATAGAAAAATTTCTCAGATCTTAAAATAAACATCACCATTTCATTTGTGGCGTCGAATTACCTAAAAATGACTGCCTCCATGCCTCGATTCAAGTCTGACACTTTCAAGCCCAAGAGACACCCCTGCCTCATTTTTTGTGTCGCTGCCTCTGTAATAAATGACTGGATTGTCTCGAACTATGTGCCCCATCTCGAAAATTTGGCCAAAATATATATGGGTGTGCTTGGTTCTCCTCTATCTCAAACATCGACGAAATCCCCCTTCTTATACAAAAATCCGGGCAGTTTAGCATTAAGTGAGTTGGTTGGCGTAGTGGGTATCGGTCTATTTTAAGAACTTTGGTTAGCGGAGGTCCTAGGGTCGAATCCCACGAGCCTCCATTTTTATATATATGGTTACAACCGATTGTTATTTATAGTGGAGGAATAAAATGACGAATGGTTGGAATATGCGACTAAAATGGTTGGTGGTTAAAGTTTGACCATTGGCAGTATATATATGGTCACATGGGTTGGCATAGAACCAAGGGCTAGGCCAAAGGCCTAGCCCTTTCCCCCCCCATACAAACCATTATTAAAAATCAAATAAAATTCGGGCCACATTACAAACAAGGGATACATAGTGGTATGTTGGCTAGTGCGGAGGTTGTAAGTCCTTTGGGCTAGGAGGTTAGGATTTCGACTCCCGTCGGCTCCAATATTTTTTAATGAACTAGACCGTAAGAGGCCAATGGGGGGTTTCCACGTGGAAACCTCTCATTGGTTGTCCTATGCCACGTGTCAACTGGAGAATATTCCATCTAGACCTATACCATCGTGTCACATCACCCTGTACATATGTACCACATCTCCCTGTACGGACGTGCCATGTGTCACCCCTGCAGTGGTGACACGTGTCACCTTGACCTTTTGACTTTTTGACTGCTTATAAGTTTTGATCCATAACTCCGTTTGACGAGCCATTTGCATCGACGTTAGAAATCTTGAGATGCACTCTTCGAGACTATGCCATTTTAAATGAGTTTTGGAAACTTTGATTTTTTCCCTTTCTCTGTCTGCTGAAGCCATTCTAAGCGTTATGAGTTGCCTCTGTGAGTTCTGAGTTGTTCTTAGCCTTCTATTGATCCTTTTTGGATCATGCCTTCCCACTGAGAGATTTTTGGACCACCAAAATATTTCATCAATCAACTGGTAAGTGAGGAAAGAGTCCCCTCACTTTGTCCTTCTCAATCCACTTTGCCTTGCTTGGATGTGTGCCTTTTAAGCCTACTCGAAGATAATCAACATCACCCCTGCATGAACTCCTCATCCTTTTGTCCAGGATGATAGCTTCATGTAACTCATCCAAGTACTTAGGTGAAAACTCATCAACTGAAGGTATTGAAACTTCCTCATCCTGATCCATGATCATGGGAGGCTCAAAAAGTTTCAAGTTCTCTACGTTCACAACGGAGTAAATCTACATATATGGTGGAAGATCTAAACGAAAAGCATTAGTGCCACTTTTTTCTAAGACAATGAAGGGTCCATATGGGATAGGCTTGAGTTTCTTGCCTTCACCCTTCAATTGTTCCTTGCTGATATGAAGCCATACCCGGTCTCCAACCTGGAACTGATGATAAACCATGTGCTTGTCATGCCGAGATTTATATTGTTCTTGACTCTTCTCTAACTATTCCCTAACTGCTTGGTGTGTCTGTTGAATCATCTTGATGAACTTGCTAGCTCTGTCCTCTTTTCATTCTTCATTCACATCAACATCTCTCCCATACATCAAGTCTAAAGGAACCTTTGGTAGGTACCCAAAACATGTCTCAAAGGGTGAACTCTGATTGGACGAATGTAAAGCTCGGTTATAAGCATGTTGTACATAGGGTATTTGTTCATCCCATAACTTAGGATGGTTGTTGAAGTAGCCTCGAAGAAAAACTACCATTGTTTTTTTTACCACCTTTGTTTTTCTGTCGGTCTGTGGATGAAAAGCAGTGCTCCTCTTCAATTTGGTGTCCATCATTCTCCACAAGCTAGTCCAAAAGTTCCTCAAGGAATCGAGTATCTTGATTCGAGACAATGGACGTGGGTAACCCAAAGTGAACCCAAACATACTGAAATAAGATATTAGCAGTCTACTCAGCCATGATCTTCTTTTTACATGGCATTAAGATACACATCTTGTTGAACCTATCCACTACAACATAAAAATAATCATGACCCCCTTTGGTCATTGGTAAATTCCCCTACAAAATCCATGGAAATGCTTTCCCATGGATGGGATGGAACAGGAAGTGGTGAGTATAGACCCAATTTTCTATTAGTGGGCTTACAAGTAGAACACATCACACACCCCTTTACATATTTAGTTACAATTGCTTTCATTTGACGCTAGTAACAAAACCTCTGCAAATGAGCCATAGTTTTTCCTACCCCAAAATTCCCAGAGAGAAGAGAAGTGTGAGCTTCTCGTATTACATGGACTCGTTCACTTGTAGGAATACATAGCTTCCCAATATGATAGAGTATTTGTCCCTTCAGACAATAGTTCTCGACCTGTGCACCATGGGTTAGCTTCTCATATACTTCTTTAAAAGCTTCATCAATGGCATATTTCTCTACATAGCTATCATGAGATAAAGACGTATTCTTCAAAATAATAGAAGCAACAATAGGAGGTATAGAAAGCATATCGAATACCTTGTTACTTGTACCCTTCTCGTACTTGATTACCAAATGAAATTGTTGTAGAAAACCCATCCATCTGCAGTGTCGAGATTGTTTCAGTTTGTTCTGTGCTTGAAGATATTGTAAGGGTTGGTGATTTGTATGTATAATTGTTTCCTTCCCTAACAAGTAGTGCTTCCATTTCTTTACACTTTTAACTAATGCAAACAACTCTTTATCATATGTAGGATAGTTAACAACATCTTGGTTAAAAGTTTCATAGTGGTAATAGATAGGCTTACGATATTGTATCAATACTGCACCCATATCATATCTGATGGCATATGTCTTGATCTCAAAAGGTTTTTGAAGATTTGGCAGTGCTAATACTGGTGCGGTATTGATCTTCTCCTTCAAAATGTTGAAATATTTTTGTTGATTTCCTTCCCCCTGAAAAAGTGTTCTTCACATTGGTTAAGGCATGCAAAGGAGATTTTATAAAGGAGAAGTAGGGAATGAATCTCCTCCAATACTAGACTGCACCCAAGAAGCTCTATATCTCGATCACACTCTTTGGCTCAGGCCATTTTATAATTACTTCAATTTTGGAAGGATCAATATTCAATTGTCCTCCTCCCACGATATGACCTAAGTATACAAGTGCAGTGTTGGCCCTTGACCAAGTTTTGAAGAACACTTTTTCATAATTGACTATTTTTGGGACTTTGACATCTTGTCAAAGATGGAGCGCAGCGCAAAGTGGAAATTAAGGGATCTAGACCTGTTTTTGGGTCCCTTTAGGGTTTTGGGATAATGTAACGGGAAAAGGGATGTCGGCCCGTGGGTTTACCCATGTTTAGGCCCACTTTTGTATGTATAAATAGATGTATAGATGAAGTAAGTAGATGATGATAAGTTGGATCTATGTGATCGTAGGATTGTAAGTGTGCTAAGTGTTGATAATGACTGTAAATGCTCTGTGCATATCGTAAGAGGCTAAGTGCAAGATATTGTAGAAGGCTTTGTGCTTTAGCGGAAGGAAGAAGGATCTAACGAGCTGCACAGATCTTCTGTCCTGTGTGAAGTAAGGACTATTGAAGCTCTATGTTGTAAATGCTTGGCCAAGATAATAAAGAAAGAAGACTTTGTGGACGTATCCCCAGGGTGGGGGTGAACCACGGTAACTCTGTGTGTTGTTCTTATGTGCTTATCTTTCTATCCTTGCTAAGTTCTTTGATGCGATTAGATAGATCTATTGATGCTTTGTGCTTATGAGATATGAATGCATGTTAGATATGATGTATAAGATGCTTAGTGCTTGATCTATTGAATATAACCATCTTGTATAGCTAAATATTGAATTATCCTAGATCTAAGAACCTACTGCGAGGCTTTGTGTTACCTCCGAAGTGAGATAAAAGCTAATTCTAAGTAACTGTTGATGATAAGTACTGCGCTAAGTGTGTGATCACAAATCTGTGTCCCGGCTAAGGTTGTAGACACCTAAGTCCTACAACCACCCCTGCCTCTACCTCGGGTGAGACTTCATCTGCTTCGCAAGTGTTGCTGAAAGTGCCGGTAGTTAGGTTTTTGTTGGTGCGCTCTTGAGAATTGAACCCTAGGTCTGCCCCTGTGCCAACAAATGCAATAGGTACTCCAGTCCAGCCAAGCAGCTTCTACTGCACCCTTGACAGTTTCAACAGTGGGAACAGATGATGAGCTCACCCAATTACACCAGATCGTCGATAAAGTCGAAGCTCGCCTTCGAGGAGCTCAAGAAGACACAACGCAAGCCACCCATGTTTTAACACAAGTATAGAGAACACTTCTAGAGAAACAAAGCAAGGCAGAACATGAAAATATTTCCTTGAAAGTGAAGTGGGATGAGGAAAAATCACAGTTGCTAGCAGAGAAAATCAAAGTACAGGAAAGGGTTCACAAAGCACTTCTCTCTGTGATAGTCATAGAAGTAAAGATTGAAGAATGTGTTCCACAGCAGGTAACACAAATAGAAGAAGTAATCCAACAACTTCAACAACGCATTGCATATCTGGAACTGCGTACCATACCTGAGAATCCTCAAGAAATAAGAAATCTAAGAGAGGCAACTGCTCGTAACACGGTCGACCGATTAAAAACCTTCACCTTCAAATACCAGAAGTTGTGTGCTAGAAGCGCCCAGACTCTTGAGAATCTCATAGAGAACCCAGAGTTGCACACATTGGAGGTACATCTCCAAGAAGCAATGCAGCACACAAACACTCTATAGGCACAAATGAAGGCCTTGACCCCATTCAAAAGAATGAAGAGGTTTGCAGAACAACGCACCGCCCAACAATAGGTACATACGTTGCAAAGTAAAGTAATGGAATTCTCCCGACGACTTCAACCAATCCAATAAAAGGCATGCCAACTGTTCACCGAAGTTGAAAGCCAGAGAGCCAAGCTTGAACAAGTTGTCATCACCACAGAAGAATGCCTGGAAGGGCCAATAAATGACACAGTAATCCAAGAATTCACTGAGCGAGAGGCTATCACACTACAACAGGTCGAAGAAGCTCGAGACAATCTCGAGGTGTTAGAAGTAGAATTGATCAGACCAGAGTGACTCGGGGCAAGTCACAGGTGAGTGTTGGGGGCTTGTTGGCCCTTGACTAAGTTTTGAAGAACACTTGGTCATAATTGACCATTTTTGGGACTTCGATAGCTTGTCAAAGATGGAGCGCATCGCGAAGCAGAAATTAAGGGAGCTAGACCTATTTTTGAGTCCCTTTAGGGTTTTGGGATAATGTAACGGGAAAAGGGATGTCGACCCATGGGTTTACCCATGTTTAGGCACACTTTTGTATGTATAAATAGATGTATAGACGAAGTAAGTAGAGCATGATAAGTTGGATCTATGTGATCATAGAGTTGTAAGTGTGCTAAGTGTTGATAATGACTGTAAATGCTCTGTGCATATCGTAAGAGGATAAGTGCAAGATATTGTAGAAGGCTTTGTGCTTTAGCGTAAGGAAGAAGGATCTAGAGAGCTGCACAGATCTTCTGTCTTGTGCGAAGTAAGGACTGTTGAAGCTCTGTGTTGTAACTGCTTAGCCGAGATAATAAAGAAAGAAGACTTTATGGACATAGCCCCAGGGTGGGGGTGAACCATGGTAACTCTGTGTGTTGTGTTGATGTGTTTATCTTTCTATCCTTTCTAAGTTCTTTGATGCGATTAGATAGATCTATTGATGCTTTGTTCTTATGAGATATGAATGCATGTTAGATATGATGTACAAGATGATTAGTGCTTGATCTATTGAATCTAACTATCTTGTATAGCTAAATACTGAATTATCCTAGATCTAAGAACCTACTGCGAGGCTCTGTGTTACCTGTAAAGTGAGATAAAA
>JASDQU010372936.1:22015-34694 GCA_032191745.1 Picea mariana
AACAAATATTCTGGCACTAAGCAAGAAACTAGTGCTACACAAGTATCAACATATAGATCCCATAGCAAAAGGGATGATCATGGAAATTGTAGGAAATCAAGAAGCATGAGAAGGTGCCAACATTCTCCAAGGAAGTCCACTATAAGAACTTGTGCAAGCTCAGGGCCAGGGAGTAGCCCAAGGGTGTCTCTTGTTCGGAGGAAAAGAAGAAGGCCCGAGGCAGACATCTTGCAAGGTGAACTCAGGAAAATCAAGCCACCTAATTTCAATGGTGAGCACGAAAAAGGAGAAGAGGAAGAGTCTTGGCTATTGGAAATAAAGAAATATTTCCAACTGCATGATTACCCCTCTTAGGTAGAAGCTAGAATTTCCACCTACCACTTACAAGGAAAGAAAACCATGTGGTGGGATTAGCTTAAGAAAGCCAAGAACTTTGATGAGAAGAGGATCTCATGCAGACAGTTCAATGGATATTTCCAAGAGAAATATTTTTCTGAGCATTACTATGAAAGAAAGATGAAATATTTCTTTGAACTCAAGTTGGGAACTTGTTGAATCCCTTTCATGATTTTCATTTTTCCCCTCCCTTGTTATGTTTTTCTCGCTTCTTTACACCCTTTCTCTCCTTCCTTCTATATTTCCTTTTTTCCCATTTTCTTTTATCACTTCCTTTTCCCTTTCTTGGTTTTAAACTTAGTCATTTTCAAGTTTGTGGGTCCTTGGGTCCGTTGATTGTCACATTTATATTTATGTTCACTCACTCTTACAGAAATCCTCCTCAAACACTTTGATTTTTCTTTAGTTCGCGGATCCTCGGGTTGGAACATCTACCTTATTTTTTTTCTGCACCCTACACATTGCACTTCAACTTCCATGTTCTACACTTTGACCATCACTTTACATTTATTCCTTTCATGGATGTCGAGTTTCCAATTGTTTCATTCTTCTGATGCTTGTGAGTCTGATCGACCGCCCTTCCATACTTAGTTTTTTCTTTGGATCATTTCTCCACTGTGGATTCACCTGTTGGCAGGTTCATGAAAGTTTCATATTGATCTTCCTTCATCTCCGTCCCCACCATTACATGCTTTTCCCAATGCACAATAAATGTTATTTAAGGGCTAACAATTGTTATACAGATTTTGAAAAGGTCGTTATTAATGGAGAAAGGATTGAGAAAATTTCATTTAATCGACATTCATGAAAGGAATAAATTATCATTTTCTCATGAAAAGGATTATTTGTAACCATTACCTGGCCAAAGAAAAAATTCTATCAACTTAATGACAACATCAACTTGACAACAGCTCTGTGGTGACACTTTGAATATTTTTGGCAGCGAAGATCAAAACTTCCAGTGGTTGAGAGCATACTTGTATTATTCTTCCCCTCCTGCTGCACAGAAAGATGGAAATATGATTTGAACATCTGGTATTTCTCTTGTTGGTTGTGTTCGAGAGGTTTTCGATTGTAAGGAAATTGTTTCATGGTGTGTGGATAAATACGTACTGAATCAAAAGATCATACAACTCCAGGGAGATTCTCCAATTTCTCTTTCACCTCAAGTCTTCCGTAAAATGTTAAAGCTTCCAGAGCTAACTCTCACCTCGAAAGGTGAAGATTGCAGAATTTTTTTGAAGAAACATAATAATGGGCTTGACCTCTTTCCAAAATACTTGGAGAATCTTGCGTCTATCCCAATAGACATAACTCAAATTCAGGTTGACTCTTTAAAGAACCCTTATCGAGAAATTGCATGGTTATTTACCAAAATAACAGGTCAAGAAAATACTACTTCTATATCTCGAATGATTATATATATTTTGTATTTTACAGTTCGAAAGAAAGCTATCCTTGATTGGGGTAAGCTCATTTCCATCAAAATTTCTTCCCAACTATCTCATTACAAAAAAGATAATAAATTCTTTACGACTTCTTATTTGATATTTTCTATCATTCACTATTGCCAATTCCTGAATTTGACCATCAGCAAAGGGTAAAATGTGAAGCAGACCTTCTTACCTTTTGGTATCAGGTGTTATGGAGGCATAAAACCCCTTTGTTTTTCTATGAAGTTTATAATGATTTTGTTTCAGTCTTCAAGAAACATTTTTTGGTTGAGGGCACCTCCAAGATATCTATTGAAGCCACCAAGTTCCTAGAGAAGAAAGGGATGATAGAGAAAATGGAAAATCATATTATCATAAGAATTTTTTTCTCAAAATAAAATACTTCTTTTCTTCCATATTGTGTACCCGATAAATTATTCATCACAGAGGTAGTGAGGCAATATAATTTATGGTTGCACTTTTTCCATGAAAAAGGGAAAAAATAAATTATTCCACTTCCTTGGAAGATTGGAGAATTTTTACTGAGGAATATAAATAAAATTGATGAATTTACAGGGTATTTTAACAATGTCAATTTGAAGTATGCAGAGAAGATAAAAGGTTTTGGCCCAAATAAAACCTCTATTGAACACATGAAAGAAGTAGGGTTTAGTAGTTCTTTCATTCAAACTGTTTTGAGTGAAGAGGAAGAAATCAATAGCCAAAACATTATTGTACATGATATTGTTGACCTGGAAACATTACTTAGCAGCAATGATCACTATAAACAAAAAAGGAATAAGTTTCGGTGAAAAGAGTGTTCAATATCTAGTTGTCACTTCGAAGAATACTACATCCAGGAGAAATTCTCCAACGACCCATCCAATTAAGAAGTATGTCAATAATAGCTCTAGTGGAGGAGGAGATAAAAACCCTCCCTCTATAAAAATAGAAAGTTCCCACAAACTCCTTGTGAGAAAGAAAAGAAAAACTCCATTATAGGAGGAGGAGAACAATCTATTAGAAAATGATATTCAAATTTTTTCTTTGGAAGACATGGAACTAGAAGCAAAGATTGAAAAGATATTTCCTGCAATAGAACAACATGAGCAGGTTGTTCAACAAGGTTCTGTATTGGAAGTCGTTGGGAATGAAACCTTTAGTGAAGAAGAATCCTTCACTTTTCAGAGTGTTGTTTTTTATATAGAATCTAAAAATCTAATTATGGAAAGAAATGACCAGAAAAATAAGAAAGAAAAATCCCACTCAGAGGTTGACCTCAAGTATATGCGACCGTCCCAAATTTCCAAAATTCACAAGGCAACCGATGATGTGCTTGATTATTCTATTGATGGTTTGGAGGCTGAGAATGACAACTTAAAGGAAAAGGTCAAAGAGTTGGAAACTACCCTGATGCCTCTTCCCATTTTGGCCAACCCTTTGACAATGATAAAACCAACTACACTTGGTGTCAAATTCAAAGAATCATCAAGTTTTCTTACAATGGTTTGAAATTATGTTGAGAAAAATATTAAAAAGAGAATGTCACTTGTAATAGAGGTCTGGGAAGTCTCTAAGAATATTGTTTCTTTTGGTTCAAGAGCACATGCATTTCATGCTTCAAGATGATCTTAAAAATGAAGAAGGATTTTATACAGATGTTTTTTTACCATTTGGGATAAAAATTTCAAACATGACAAAAGCGAAGAGGAGAGAAGAAGATATGCGTTCTCCTAGTCGAATCAAATAGTTGAACACCCATTGGAAAGAAAAGATTAAAAATATAAGAAATATTATACAAGCATGCAATGAAGTTATAATAAAAAGAGAAGAACTTTTCAAAAGGCTCATAGAAATAGATTTAGTAGGTAGTGTTTTCACCATAAAAATTCGGTATGGGCTATAAATTTCAGAGGGCTAAAGTAGTGAAGATATACTAAATGATTTGGAAGAACGGGCTACATCTAGTGGATAGGGAAGAATATAGCAGGAGCGTGAAGGGAGGAAATCCTACAAGCCATTGATCTCACGACAGCTTGGATCAATGGTTGAAACCCGTATTGGGTGGAGAAGTAGCACAAAAGTTAACTGATCGATGGTCGGTTGGGGAAAACCATTGTGGTTTTGATGGGGAACGCATGGCGCCCTCACACATGTATCGGGGTGGACAACGGATTTCCTAAAACCATTTTTTCGATGGCCCCGATGTCACGTGATTTAAAATGTCACATCAATAACTCATGGGAAGGATGGAAGTTAGTCAATATCACCTCATATCACTGGTCCAAGTAATTCCCCAGGTGACGTACCAAAAGGATGCCATCACATAACTAATTTAGAGCTCATCATTCGAAATATATTGGTGAAGCGTGGCTCACCAATGTACTATCAGAAATTCATGATTAAAATGAAAAGACTATCAATCTCTTTATCCTACTCTGGGAAATTTCCATCTTATGCATAAGTAAAACAATATCGACTTGTGCTGATTTATTGAGTCCTCTAAGTTCAAGAGGTGGTGAAATCACGGTCTCTACAAAGTTTGAAAGGTATGGATAAGACTCATCAGGCGGTTTTTAGCACGACTAGGTTCTCAAGTAATGTGCCAAGCTTACCAACAAGTAAGAAAGAAAAATGGGTCATGCAGATACTGGCAACTAAATTTCGTACTGAACCCAAAACTAAGAAAGAGTTAGGGGTCATATTAAAACCCATTATGAGGGATCTCATCATAAATGAACACATGAACAAACCCTACAAAACGACATCAAAGAAGAAGATGAGAAAAAGGATAAAGACAGAGATCTAAACTGAGATGATAGAAAGTGTCAGAGAAAATCTCACTTGGTTGGGCACCTTGGAGGAGGAAATAGCCAAGATGAGGTAAATCCTCAAATAAATTTAGGCATGTTTCAGAATGTTTTTGAGAGATGGCGGCCTAAGAAAATGACGTCCTGATATGATAGACCTGTTACTAACGGTTCCTTTAAAATAGGATAACTGTTATCCCTTTTGTAAATTGTCTCTATTTTTAGAATTATGAGGAAGTCAGAACGTTTTAAATTGCATGATAAAATCCTCTATATATGTTTTGTCTTGAAGATATGAAACTATGGAGAAAAGGGGAGCCTTCCCTCTGTGCAAGAAGAACTTTGAAACTTTTGGGGCTCGAATGAATATATGAATGCAAAAGAAGATTTTGAAATATTTACGAAAAGATTCTAAGTGGTGGTGTTATGAGTCTCGTTTTCTCTTATAGTATTTGATTCCTATTATCCTTTATTTCATTTTCACTTTTCCTCTATCTAAATTGAGAAATTAGAGGCCCAAAATTCATTATTTAATTCTCTTAGCTTAGCAATTAATACTGTGTTTATATCTTCCAAACCGATTCAGAATTCATTACTATAATGCTCTAATGTAATTTTGTGTTTCTTTTTTCCTCTGATACCATCCAAATTTTCTAATATAAACTCAGACTCACTACCTCATTTATCTTTTTCCTCTTGATAGTTTTCAGGGCTTGAAAATTCATTCTTCATTCTCGACTCCGTAGCCCAAATGTTGTCCTCCTTTCTTCAACAATTTTATAACCCCCCCAAAGAAAACAAACCAAATCTAGCCACCGATTTCCATAGATATATCAGGTGACACGAGAGAGCCCTCTATCAGTTGAGCAGGCTAGTGACTCAGCTCTAAAGATGGTTGAAACAATTACCTCTATTGTTTGTCTATTCAGCCAGATAGAATTTACAGAGTGCTAACATTTTGGCTTCATTGCCGAGGACGAAATTGAAAAATTTTCCCTGGAAAAGAATGACATGGTTGAGTTCTAACGCCTGAGAGTAGTAGGCACTTAGGCATATATTGATTGTATTCCTTCTCTGGCGACTCCACACATCAAAAATTAGTTTGAAGGTGATTCCACTGGTAGAAGAATCCAAAAATTCAAATCTTCAATGGAGACTACATTCTCAATGCAAAATATAGCTTCCAAAACATTATTGGCGACTCCACTCAAGCTTCGAATGTAATTCAGAGACTCCACTGGAAGATGAGATCCCTTGACAGAGGTATGAAAAGACATTATAGAAGAAAACAAGTACTTAAAATTGAATTTTTTGCAAGGCATTTTATTGTTTATTATAAGTTCCCTCTGCTACTTCCTTGAAAATGACAAACAGATTTTTCTTTACTTGCTACATTATAATGATGATCATGAGAATCTTTCAATTGTATATGCTCCTCTTAAAATTGTACATGCATATCCTCACTGTATCACTGATTTTGATAAAACTTTTCCATCTGGGCCATGTGATGACCATAATCAAGTTGATGAGCCTCATGAAACCAGGGTTGATATTTCATCTTCTGCACTTGATCCAACACCCTTCAAGATTCAACATAGATACAGACCCTTAAAGTTACCCCACATCCTTCATGATTTTCCTCCAAAACACTATGAGTACCTACCTATGTTTGATGGGGAACCTGATACAATCTCAGCTGAAAAACACATCCAAGGGTTTGAGCATTTTATAGATTTGTTTGAGATTGACCATGATGATGTTTGTATGAGGGCCTTCTCTCAATCATTGAAAGGAGACACCAAAGACTGGTTTAAACATTTGCAGCCAGAGACAATTAGCTTATGGGAGGAATTGAAGGATGTCTTTTTAAATTTTTGGGGAAGGAAGAAATCTTTGGATCTACAACTTATAGAGTTCTATACCTTAAAAAAGCAGAGAAATGAAACTATTTCTATATTCAGTAGAATGTTTTCCAGTATCTATTACAAATTTTCCAAAGAAATTCAACCCACTGAAGCTGTTGCCATGCTCCATTATGCAACTACTCTCCATCTAGATTTTTATTTCCTCCCGATGGAAAAAAGACCTAAGTCCTTACAACAAATGTTTGATGATGCTCAGGAAATTCAACACAAAACCCAATCATGTAAACAAATCCAAAATGAGGGGTTGAATGCTCAAGAACATGAAAGTGAATACGAACAAAAAATAGTTGATTGGAATCTTGAGCATAGAATTGACAATATCATAGGTCCTCTTGAAGTTTACAATGCTCATGATTTTGCAAAAAATTATATTCCACTTGTTAAAAGAGGAGGTGTTGATTTAGCTTCTGATCCATCCCATGATAATCAGGGGGTTGATTGTTTTATGTATTCATTTGTAGACAGTCAAGAAGATGAATTTGCAAATCAGTTTGTTGAAGAACATGTTGATGTTCCAAGTTTGTTCTTGTTAGATGACATTGCATATGTTTCTGATTTTCCTATATATGATGAATATGATGTTGATTCCCTAGAACAACCAACTGCATGTTCTCTATCATAAAATGTTATGTTTCAGCAGTGTAATGAGAGCAATCAACCTACATATCACAGTTACAAAGAAGAAAGTGTTTAAATCATCTGGAGGGAATTCTTTACCTTTATGCTTTTCTTCTTTCACATTGTTGAAATAAAATACTAAGATAATCATTGAAGCAAAGGAATGTGTGTTGATGCCAAATCACACTAATTCACTGAAAAAAGTTGACAAGAAATTGCAGCCATTAGTTGAAGATGAATCTGAAAATGAGTGTGTTCATCAATCAAAAGAAATTGAAAAAAGTGCCTATGACAACAATGAAGAAAATGAAGAAGGTTTTGAATCAGGTAAAAGAACCTTGCCATTTTGTTTTTCCTCTTTCGAACTGTTGAAACAAAATGTCTATAATGTTTCAAATCAGAAATCCTCTAGGCATGATGTTAAATATGAAGAAAGAAGTCGAATTACAATTGAAAACTATCTTCCATTATGTTTTTCTTCCTTTGAATTGTTGAAATGAAATCATGAGATAACAAAGGAAGTAAGGAATTCTGATTGCATTCACAGTGGCACTGTTTTACATGAGAAAAATGTTATCAGTGAGGAAGACCAACAACCTTCTCATACATTTAATGACCATGTTGCTGATTACATGGAAGGTTATCTCATTTCATATTTGCAGCCTGTGCTCATATACCAACTTGGAAATAAAGATGATAGTAAATCAACATCATTATTAGACATGGATTTCTTTCCACCAGGGGTTTCATTTCAGCCAACACTATCTTCTGATTCAGAAGATTGTTATTTCCAGCAGTCTCAGCATATTTTCCAGCCTCTTGGTGGCAATCAACATGTTAAATCAAATGAAAGCAAGAATGCAGCGGACGAGGTGAAATATGATCATTGTTTTGTGCATATTTTAGAGGATCCATTTGCAGTTATTGGCATTTTGATTTCACTTGATTGGAAATTCATTGCAGAAGTTAGAGTAGGTAGGAGTGTGGAAATAATCTTGTCGGTCAAGCATTTTTCAGTTTGAGTTTTCTATTACTAGATACAATGAGCCTTCAATAATATGCTAAAATGTCCAACATCCAGTCAGAATGTTAAGCCCTAATATTGGCTCATTACCCCTTAATTGGGGCATATAATATTAGTATTGGCTCATTAACCCTTAATTGGGGCATACTATATTAGTAATGTTATTTTATTTATGTCAGATTTAGGCCATTAGTTGTAATTATACCTCCTAGTCTCCTATATATACCAAGGAGACATTTTCATTTTGAATCATCTTGTACTTGAACATTTAAGTGGGGTAAAAGGAGGTTGCCCCCTCAAAGAGGCTTATTATCTGAAATTGTCTCTTTTTCAAGGCGTTTCGTACTTTTCCTGAGGTTTTTCTATGCTATATTGATGTTTGGTTCTTAACATATGGTATCAGAGCTCAAGGTCTTGGGGTTTCGCTGCTACATCCGAGACACCTTGGCATTTTCGCTATAACTTGTTTTTTACAACGTTTCAGAAGGAACGTCTTGGAAGATATTTAGTAGATGGATCAAGGTACGTTGGGTTCCAAATTCAGCTCCTGAGGCATTATAATATCATAGATACAGCCTGTACAAGATAGGGTTCTGGAATCATCCTGAACTGAGTCATTGCGGTATTTTCTCTATAAAAACGTTTCTGTAACGTTTCAAACCCTAAAATCTAGAGGTTATTTATAGAAATTAGAAATTTATCTCTGGTAAAAAGTTCATCTTCTGGGTCATCTTAAGTTTGTAGATACACCTTGTGTAAGATAGGGTATCTGACTAGTCCTATTGACTAGTCTCAAGAAGGTGTTCCAGGTAAAACAATCATAACTTCTTCCTAGAGTATCCAAATTGAGTGGGACTAGTTTCATTGGATTTTGGACAATCTGTATTATTTCTGGTGCAAGTTGCAAAATTTTATATCAATCATTTTTGGTGGGGCATGCTATACAAGTGAGATCTCCTGGAAAGGCCAAAAATCGGTAAGTTGTGGGGAAGTTACCATAAATTCCACTTGGCAGATCCAATTTTGATCAGAACTGCCGCATTGCAGAGAAGAAATATCGTAGAACTACATAAAAGAAAGTTTCATACCTAGAAGGGCTGAAACTTGGGAGATACAATAGAAGAAATATTGTCTAGCAGAACCACCTCAAAATCAAGGTTCAAAAGTGATACTTGGCCAATATGCCACCCAAAAAGGGAACTTCTACACCAACTAAGCCTCCAGAAAATCCTACTTGGACTCTTGATGAAGGTGAAGAAATGTGTAGGGACATAAATGATTTACAAAAGAATATAGTAACAAAATATGAACTACAAGAGATGATGGATTCAATGGAAGCTAAGTTGGATACTAAGATGGATGGTTTAAAAGGGGAGGTCATGGAAGTATTGAAAAATTTCGTAACAGAGAAGACACCTGAAAGTGAAAATGCATCCCATGAAATTCATGATGAGGACACAATAAAGGTGAATCAAGAATGGAGAAGCTCCAACTTTGGTTTGAAGACCAACCACGTTCCTAAGATTGATATGAGGAAGTTTGATGGCAAGGACCCAATCACATGGATACTTCAGATGGAGCAATTCTTTGATNACTAGTAGGAGGTTTTGAGAAATGTTTATGACTATATATTTCAGTTTGTAAGCCATAGGGGCATGTAGCTATAAATTTTATTTTTATTGAAGACTCATATGAGTTGTTTCATCAGATTTGTCTTCTATGTTCTTTGTTCTATTCTTCTTCTTGTTTGAATGTATTGTTGATTTTAAGGATTAAAATTTTCCTTTGATTGATAGATTCTTGATGTGGTAGAGGATCTACTATAAGTTATCCTATTTATCATTGTTTACTTTTCAGACACATATAAATTCTCTTAGAAGAGAGGATCTTTKTTTAGTGAATATTCATCTTTATTTTATTCTCTTATTACTCTCTTCATCATTATACAAACATTTTGTTTGATAGGGAGTTTAAATTCCTTCAATGAGAAGACTGTTTATGACTCAATAGCCTAATGGTCCATCACTGATATGCAGTGATATATGTTGTCTTTTCCTTTCTTTAAAGTCTTGTTGATCCACCTACTCAAACCATTCTAATACATTTACATTTTGATGGGTATTGGGCTTATCCTCTAGTATTCTGAGGGTGATTCTCAGTACTAATAGTTTCCAACAGAATAATATTCTTCCTTT
Source organism: Picea mariana (assembly GCA_032191745.1). NCBI lineage: Eukaryota > Viridiplantae > Streptophyta > Pinopsida > Pinales > Pinaceae > Picea > Picea mariana. The sequence continues at coordinate 32,417 of JASDQU010372936.1, forward strand.
ACCGCATCCACAAAACAAATCCAAAGTGGGCTTAGCCCTATATATTCTAGACTCATTTGTGGAATTTTGCTCCTGGTAAGTTTCCCACCAATGTTTGACATGGAACAAAACCTTAAGGAGTGTGAAGGTGATATTTTCCCTGTTGGAGAAATTATGAACATAGAAATAACCTTCTAGCAGATTTAACCATTTTTCTAATGCATATGCATCTATATGTCCTTCAAATATGGGAATATAAAAATTAATTTGTAAATTGAAAGGCGAGGTGCCTCCAAAGTGGCCTCTTGATGAAGATGCGCCTGTTGTTATCGGCATGCGTTGAAGGACGTGGGAGAAATTCTCCATCATTTTGTCCCTCTGTCGCGTGAGATCTTGCTCAAGCAACAAATTAACAGAATTGTCTGCTTTGTCTTTTTTATTTTCTTCTACCATGGAGGGATTCTTGGGCATGCGAGATAGATTTTATTCAAGAGAGACAAGATCTATACCCAACTTTCTATACTTGGACCTCATCGGGGACATGCACTGAAAAACAATCAAGAGCAACCTGCTCTAATACCATTGATCCAGATTATTTTCGGCACAAAATGAGAGAGGAGATATAATAAAGAAATGTATAGAGATATCTCAGATATCCAATAATATAACATAAATGTATCCGAGATGCAACCATAAACATAGAGATACATTAATACACAATTTTCTATTAATGAGCGACAATGTACAAAGAATGTAAAAATACAGAGTGAAAGACTCGTTAGAATGGTGGTAGCTTATCTATGATTATAGATGTGTCCGCTAATCACATTCACAAGAAGATGATTTACATTGAGGCTCCAAAGCTCTTTTTATCATAAAGAAAATCCAAAACCCTAACCCTGGAAGATGAAAAGCCAGCAGTTTTCCAGACCCCGTTTTGGGTAGTTTGGTGTATCAACTTCCCCTGGCGTAACTTTGACATACGATCTTTTTTTGGGGCACATGATAGCTCATTGGAAAGGTATCGTCAATTTGATGCATTTTGGGCTCTCAATCAGATCCTTCGAGTATCATTGAGAATCTCTATCCTGAAAAACCTTCATTTAGGCCCTCAAAATGGCCCCAGAAGTTAAAAACTACTAAAAATAGTAAATTGCCAAAATTGTCAGAAAATTGTTTTGAGCCAGCTTGAAGAGGTCGGTGGCCACCGATATCCACCTAGATCAGGTGGATATGAAGATTGTGTACAACTAAAAATCCATTATGAGGATACCATGTTTGTTATTCTTGAGCTGAAGCTCTCTTGGTAGGATTTCTGATGCTCAAGCAAACCTGTTGTGTTGATAATCATCCTTATGTTGGATATATGGTTTGGATAGTTGGTTTTCATTGATGTCAACCCATGGAGAGTGATATTGGAAATTGATGTGAACCCTTAGATATTGATGTCAACCCTTGGAGAGATCATGATATCATTGGACAAATGGCTTAGCCAGTTGGTTTGGACAGTTTGATTGATGTCAACTAATGTGATGGGTATATTTGGAGAAGTATCCAAAGTGGTCCCCTTATGGATTATCTCTAAGAATCACCCTCACGGGAAGATTCTTTGAATAATTCTATAAGAAACCCCTAAGTGTGGTTATGGGACCTGAAGTTGATTCAGGAATAATGACATAAAGGACAATGTGCATGTAGGAAATACCCTCATAGATGGATAGTACTCGTCATTCCAATTTCGGTGATATGTGGAACTCCACATGGTTCCTCACGATTAGGGAGATATGGCCTTGTGAAATTGGAATCCCCAAGGAAGGGTTGAGAATCCCTAGTTGGTTACACGTCAACTAGTCAAAGGGGTAAAGTCATTGTAACAAGAAAACCCTAGAATCTCTAAATTAAGGAAAGGATTTAGCTAGCACAAGTATAAATACACCTCAAGGAGCCATTCACTTGTACACTCACACACTTATTCATTGCTTATAGATATTGTGATATATTGATCTTTTGTTGAGGCTGTAGCGTCATTTTCTAAAGTAGCAAAGGATGGTCAATGACGAAAATATCAGAGTTTCAGAAAAACCATAGTTTTTGAGGTGTGAGTGGGATATAGTGGAGGAGGAAGTGTACATACATGGGATGCAATGGAGGAAATAATTTAAATACGCAGGTTGTAGAAGGATAATTCACGTACATGTGAAAATCTCATGAAAAATTGAGTAGATGTTGGTACCAGGTCCCTAAAGTATGAAGCAAGTTCACAGGTCAAAATTCCACAGGTTTAGATCATCTACATAAG
>JASDQU010372936.1:99383-110601 GCA_032191745.1 Picea mariana
CTTGAAGGTATCCGCTATGAGTGAAATTCTACCCTCTTATATACCATTCACTAACTCATTAATAGGTTATTTCAAATGATCTAATTTTCCTTAAATAGCGTTGATTAGTAAACCTACATTAGAGATAATAGTCAATAATAACTATACTCACTACTAATTAATAATTAAATTATGATACATTATATCACTTTCAAACCCCCAAAAAATCAAACTTTAAGATTCATTTTGATAATTAAAAATCAACCCATTACAATTTACAACTTATATTTTTTTTTAAATAAAAATTATTAATTAGTGTAGATTATCACCAATCCACTCCTACACCATAACCATTAATTAATTTATATTAATACACCACAACCATTTTCTTCCTTTACGATTTGGAAACTTTGAATATGATTATCTATTTATTGCATTTTATTTTTATATAATTTAGTTCACTTGTTAGACCCTCATGGGATTTGTGATAAAAAAAAATCGCTTATTAGATCCTCATGGGGTTTTCCTACTCAAAATCTAATGCATGTTAATTACTTTTAATTATTATTTTTAAAATATTAATGATAATGTTTTCATAAAACTACAACGAAAAGAAACATTGTTTTGAAATCTTTAAAAAGAAAATATCATGTTAATTACTTTTAATTATTATTTTTAAAATATTAATGATAATGTTTTCATAAAACTACAATGAAAAGAAACATTGTTTTGAAATCTTTAAAAGATGTTGTTTTTATTATTATAGTAATTTTTAGATTAATCATTAGTAATTAAGCTTGGACATTCTTAAGTAATATTGAGCATTTATTTTCAATGGGTTAACAATATAATTTTAGTTAATAAAAGAATTTGAAAAGAAGTTATTTCATTTGACATAGAAATTGTTGGTTATTCCTTTTCATTAAGGATTGCATTTCTGACATGTTATAAGGTAAGCATTTATTTTATGTTTTTTCAATGAATTTTGTTATTCTATTTATTTTTTTATATGAGATTCATAATATGGATTATTATTTTTTTTCTAAAAAAAATATTGTGGGAAATTTAAGCGATGTTTCTTCATATTAAAGAATGACACCTTTAGGAAATTTTTCATCACAAATTAGTGTGTCTCATTCAAAGCTATGTTTCATGGGAACCTGTCCCCCCCCAAAAAAAATTCTACCCACTGTTTCAACATTTCAAGGATTTGAGGAGCCCTAGGGAAACATCCCCAAATGGATGATGATGAATACGATGATTTAAAATCAATGAAGGAGAAAATTATCAAGTCAACTTTAGATATAAGTGCAGATGAAGATGAATTTTTCCAAGTACAACATGACCTAGTTCAACTTTCTATTTCCAAGCCAATCATCAGACCTTGGAAAGAAATCAACAAAAACAAGCATAAAACAAAGCTTGGATATGAAAAGGAAGTTACCTTTCATACTCCATATTATTCCAGACCAATCTAGTTCCAAAGAGACAAATTCTTTGAAGAAGTTTTAACTTCACCTGTTCAAGTTGAGCATCAGAGTGTCAAATGCCAACATTGAAATTGAGTTGGTCACATGGAGAATCAATGTTTTTATCTCCATCATTGTTAACATTGTGTCAAGAAGAATCATCCATCAAAAAAATGTTCCAAGAGAAACAAACCTGCAAGATTGAAGATTCACTATGAGTGGATTGATCCTTGGCAATGTTCATCAACAACCAAACAATTATTTCAGTCTTACCGAAGAATTCAAACTCAAGTAAAGATGCATCTTGTAGGTGACAGTGAAAATCTTCTACAGCTTAAGGGGGGGAGTTCAAAGATCAAGTGAATATGGTTTGAGAAACCATTTGTAGTATCTCCTTTCAGCTAACAAAATGGGGAATTGATGATGGAATTGAATATGGTTGTTAGACTAAAAGTTTTGACGACAACAAAACCAAATTTTCTAGATGGGAAACTGCAATTTGTAGATGGAAGACTTGGTAGAATTATGGTTCAATGTATTACAAGTGAATCATACATAGGATACATGATTGGGATGTTGTTTTTAAGAGAAATGGTGTGGAATTTGTTTTTACTTGGATGGTCATTTGACTTAGCAAAGGATAACTAGATCCTTTTGCATTGCAGCTTGGAATTTAATTGAGTTGTTAGACATTTTCAAAGATTTTTCAGACATACATTTGATTCACTTCTCTTGTTTCACTCTCATCATATTGTAGTTCACATCAATGAACAAATCATAGGCATTCTTGATCACATGATTTCACAATGAGATTTTCCAAATTTTTCAGCATCCATATTTGACATTTTGTTTAGGGAGTTCTTCATTGAGTCTCAACTCAGGAGTTTCAACATGAAGACTTGGATATGGTTGTTACAAGGAAAATATCTCTATGGCTAGGGGTAAACTACAACAGAAGGAAATGACTGCAGAAATCAACTTTATTCTCAAGTATGTTATATAAACAAATATGCTAACAAGACAAGATAAAATACCTACCTCGTCCAGAAGTTCGATGAAGTACACCATTGAGCACTGGACCCAAAGCAATACACCTACAACTAGTCCTCAACAACCAAGCAAAGAAAGAAGATGGTGATAATAAATGATGTTAGCACATTCAGTAGCGTAATCCATTAATAAACATGACAAATATGCCCATGGAATAATAAGTCAAATATTTGCAAGATATCAAATGGACAAGAAAAGAGTATTTCTATTAATATATGATCAGTGGAAGTGAAATGTTATATACTTCTGTGTCGGGACGGTTCAGAACTGAGAAACTAAGTTCCTTCCAGTTGGGCCTTCACCACTTCAATACTCCACCAAAGGCAAGCTCATAGAAGAGATACAATGAAGTTCTCAATCAATAAGGGAAGAGCTTGGGAGATGAACACTCTGTTTAGACTTAAAGGACAAAGGGATGCAGACTCAATATAAAGTAAATAATTTCTCCAGAGTAACTTTGCTCTCAAAGTTGAATTCTTTCTCCTCTTTTCCATAGCTCGGAATTGGCCCATTTATATCCTTCAAATGGAACTGAAGGGCCGAGTCGAAATGTTTCCTATATATGGAAGGCCAAGGATCATAGATCTTATGTCATGACATGGAAACCTGACACCATTTTCATTTTTGGAAACAAATCCCGATGTACATGGGATGTAGTGGTCCAGTTTTCATATATGCATGTTGTATCATAGACAAGGTGCGTACATGTGGAAAAAATGTATTTTTTAGCTCTAGGATTTTGCAAAAAGGGATGAAAAGTCTGCATAGGGAAATGGAAAAAGGCCTTTTGTAAAAGATTGCATAGGGTGAGGAAAATATTGCTATAACAGATGCCCCCTAATGTGTGAGGTCAGAGGAGTATATGCGATGGCCAAAACACATTATAAAAAACCCATAAGTGGAGTGATGGGGAACTAGCTAGAAGAGCTAGTTTCTCATTACATTCTGCACTGACTTTGGATACATGGCTGCCAATAGAATTACACTGCAGATCCATGTGAAAATATACAAAAAAACTGTCTGTGGCCATGAATAGGCAAACACAAATGCGGTTACATGCCAAAGGCGGTCACAGTCACAAACAAGGCCCGGTAGAACTAGTCTCAAAATCAATATGAATATATCTATATGCAATGGAGTACAATCTGATCTCCCATGATCCCTGAAGTCATATAGGTACTGGTCCAATGAAAAGGAAGCAACATCTCAGGAAAGCTACGGCCACATACTAATGTCTTTAAGTCTTCTACACAATCCTCCAAAGGTGCAAGTATACATCATGTGAATAAAGGAGTTGAGGTAGAACACAATGAGACACCATTTGATTACTGTTCATTGAGGTATACTATTAACAAATGAGAGACAACCTATTGATAATGAAAGTAGGTATCAAGGCACCGAGTACATTCTTACAAGTGTGAATAAATGAGTCGGGGTTGAACACTTGAAGAATCCATCGACCAGGAGACATTGATGTGTTCCCAATTGTTGATGGCGAGAGAACTTACCACTAATGACTGCAAGCCACAAGGTACTCATAAGACTCTAGGTCTCATTTCCAGAATAGATGAGATGAAGGCGATGGAAGGAGACCCACTGAAAGGAGATCATTAAGGCATCCCTCATCATTCAGCACGACGAATAAAGAAGGAGCTTCATGATTTGGAGGAAATCGGACGAATAACATGTTCACGAACCAACGAAACTGTGCATCTTTCACGTGTGCCAAGTGCAAGTGGTACACGAAAAAGACCCTATGAATAGCAGCCAATGAGGAAAACTTTCGACAAAGGTGAGGAAACCACCAATAAGGATAATGGCATCTAAGACACTACACGAATCCCAATGTGTGAATAGATGTCTTGCCCTCGAACACAAGGGAAACAACCCAGTCAACGACTAATGATGAAATGTTGATTGTTGGGTTCAAGGTTACCTACCAATGATGAAAGTAGGGTCAGGGTGCGTGATAGGACTACAGTATCATGTGATTCTAAGACAAACTGAGGGTATGGACGACAATCAAAGTCAATAGTTCTAAGAAATGGCCAACGCAGGTTGATATACCTCCTTTGAATAAGACCAAGAGACATATGGAAGACTCTGGCAACATAGACTTAATGATGAAACCATGAGATGTAGGAGGCATCAATGAAATTATCCATAGGGACTAGAATAGTAACCAATCGGTAGGTAAGACTCTGTAATGAGATCAGCTTCCTAAGGCGATGCTAAACCCAAAATTATGATGACAAATGGACTCAATAACTTTTTGATATGTTCAAAAGCGACACGACTGCTGCCAATATAAGATAATAATCCCTTATCTCTTGTCTTTTTTTGTTTTTTCATAGAAAAATGAATGCTATGATACAGAGGAGGAAACGAGTGTCACAAGTAAGCAAAACTAGTTTCAGCAGTGGAACATACCTATGCTCAATGCAAGGAGATGGAGACTCGAGGGAATGTTCCCTCCTAGGTATAGGGTGTCAAATTGCGAAGGATATAAATGAGGATATGCTTGGTTGAGGATGAAAAACTCTTGAGGCAAACGGTTTATAACACAAAGCGAGAACCGACAATAGGCTCAATACTGCAAGCAAGGGCATGAGATGCAATCACAGCTTAACGCCAAAATATGTCCTTTTTTATGAAATTTAGTCTACTTGGTGTGAAAAAGGGATAAACTTGTACCAAATAGACATCCTTTCAAATCCAATTTACGAGCGTGAAAGAGACAAGTTCACTCAGAAATATTTTCACTTTTTGAAGATGAGTTGGAAAAGAGCTTAAATTAAACCTGGTTGGGAGTCCTATAGGTATAAGGCAACATGTTTATGAGTGAGAAATGAGGCTCATCATAAAGTCATGTATTAACTATAAGGGACTCTCGGTCCTATGGAAAAAATCTTTGCATGGGCACCAAATGAAGCAAAGGATATAACTAGGGCACCCATGTTTGGTAAGTCTCTACCACTTGATGACAACACATCTTATAGTAGATGGAGGGTTCTGTGTTGCAACAAATGGGTTCATACCTAAGGCATAAAAGTGATAGTTATAGGACAATGAAAAAATGCATGATGGAATGGATACCTATCCTATATGTTGGGTAGGGAAAATACCTACCCGTGGTTACGAACGACCAACATAATGTTAAAATCCACAAGAATACCTGGTGAAAACTACAAAAACCAACTCAATCCACTTCTGTATTAGTCCATTAGGAGAAAAAATGACTCAAAACTATAGAAAGTGGGTAAAAACTGTTATAAATAGTAATAGAATAAAAAATTACTATGTCATTTTGACTTTTTACCCAAATAGTGAAAATTGGACCAAATTACCTCTGATCTTCAAGTGGTGATTGTGGGAGCGTCAGGCGACGAAATCATAAACCATATGGACTAGATAATTCCTCTTCCTCTCCTCTTCCTTTCCAGTGGATTAAATTTTTAAATTAGGTTTCAAATTTCAAGTAAATTAGGGCGCAAATTGGGTAACTCGGTGTACGTGGGCTACCATTTATCGGGTTGCATGTACGTGAGGTTATACGCGACTATGAAAAATACAAGGCACATATACTCAACCCTATATGCGACTATAAATGAAGCATATCGCATACAAGTCTGTAATCAATGATTCATATGGTTGCTAACTCAAAATTTGACTTTTATCTGGAAGGATGGTGCTAGAATGGAGGGAAATGGAGAATGAGGAGGTAGATGTTGTTGTGGATAGAGATTTAGGGGCCCAAATGGCCTTGAAAAGATGTGGCTTATATAAATTTTGGGCACTCAAAGGGATGAGGGCCTAGGCGAGGTTGCTGAGATGCATAGTATATGATTGGTGTACCTCACTACTGGCTAATATGAAGAGCCAGTTGAGAGAGCGAAAACAGGGTAGAAAGAGGACCTTTCGGTTTGCCTCTATCTTATGCATCTTTTTATTCAAGCGGGTTCCAGGTTTGGGACATAGATTCTAGATTCTTCTGAGAGGACCTCGTGATCCAGCCATGGCACAGTGGACCAAGGTAATGAGATGACAGGGGGGAGGTAGGGTGACCACAACCTACAACGAGGATTTCTTCTACTAGTGGAGGAGATAGGTCATTGCTCTGGATGACTACCCTTATGCAGGAATTGACTTTAGAGGGGACCCTGACATGTCACTCCCACCAGGGACTGCCTACTGGGAAATAGGTATGTCAAAAGTTTTTAAATATTTTAAATTTTTGTATTTTTGAATAGAGAAACAAAAATATTTTTGGATGATTCTCAAGAACTAACTAGACACTTATGTTACATAGACATGGGTCCACGACAACCAGACGGGCTTCCCCAACATCATCGGAGGCACCAGGGAGATGAGGCGGTGGAGGAGAAGCTGAGAGAGTCCTTCAAAACATGCAGGGCAACCTATATCATTTGACTCAAAGGGTTCTGATGGTTCAAGTAGAGGATCTGTCAAAAGCCATGCAGCGGCAAGTGGTTGGTGTGCCCAGAGATTGGGTGTGACTCTTTCGACGTCTTGCAAACACCATATTTTGTTACCATGACACACATCCGGCACCACAGATGTAGATGTTATGGATATTGTATTTATTGGTTGTATATGTGTATTGAGGGTGTTAGCCCCAATTTTGTACCATAAACATCATATTTTTTGAAATATATAAAAAACAGGAATCTTCGGCTTTACTTATATTACAATGTGTATATTGATGAGATGGTTTTCTTTGTTTTAGGTATGTGACAAATGTCAATCTAAAACGAAATTAACATAAGCATCAGATACATGATTATAACTCCTATGTATGTGATAATAAGTAATAAAATCAAACTATCATTCTAAAAGATGTACCCATAGGAATTGTCAGAGTAAAATAGGATCACACACATGGTAACTATCGTTCAACTGGCATACTACTAACTGGGAAACTAGGCGAACCTCTAAAGAGAAAATACCATGTGAGATAACATCGTGCAAAAGTTCTATAATGGTGCTATATTCAGCCACATTATTCATGGATGGCCCTAGGAATACGCCACCTGAAGACACCAGTAGACCCTCGGGTGAGCAAACCACCCAAGCGATAGAAGCCAAGTTCTGTGTATGATGATTGGCTCTTTCTGCGAATCCTAAGTAGACTAAAGATTACATTGACATCTACCAACCAAGGGAAAACTCGATAAACAAGATGAAGACAAAAAAGAAAGGGAAAAGATATATACACTAAATTACATTAGTATACAAAGAGTCCCACCCAATCTTGGACCTCATGCATAATATCTTTTCAAGTAGATTCCATTCCTAGGCTTGGCCAACATATTCCCTTCATAATATTCTAACTCATAGGCTCCTTTTTCTAAGACACATCGCACGATATAGGGATAGTGACACATGGTTTTAAACTTGCCTGCCCCCAGTGGTTCTTTGGCTTGATCATATAAGAGGACCAAGTCACCCTCAGCGTACAAACGAGGACAGACAGAATTATTGTACTGGACCTTGAAATGTCTTTTGATCAACATGATAGTCATAGAGGAGTCTCGATGCTGCTCGTCCAAACTCTCTAGGTGTACAAGACGTCGATCGAGATCAAAAGTGTCAGGTAGGAGCACAACTTCCAACTTAAGAGAAGGGATTTCACATTCAATAGGTAAAATAGACTCCACACCATGTACTAACTGGAAAGGGGAAAATCCGGTGGCAGTATTGATCGAGGTTCAATATGCCGAGAGTGTGGGATATAGCATAATGTGTCAGTCATACTTAATCTAGATGAAAACTTTTTGAAAAATGGTCTTGAGAGACTTGTTGATGACCTCTGCTTGTCCATTTTCCTGTGGGTAATAAAGGGAATAATGACCATGTTTAAACCCCAAATTATATGCTATCTCTTCTATCATTTTGTTCTGAAAGTGACTGCCATGATTAGGGACAATCTCACTCAATATACCGAACCGGGAGATAATCTGATTGAATACAAAGAAGTTGGCAGTCTTCCCATCAGATTTAACTGTAGGCATGGCCTCTTCCCACTTAGTAAAGTAGTCTATGGCCACGATAATGTGTTCATTCCCCCCATCCAAAGTTGGTTTGAAATCTACAAAGTCCACCCCCCACTTGCTGAAGGGACGGACGATAATGACTAGGTGAAGAGGGGTTGGATGCGACCGCATTTTCTGAGTGAAAACCTGGCAGGGGTGACACTTCTTAACCTATTCAATACAATCTTTAAATATAGATGGACATAAATAACTGGCTCGCAATTTTTTTTGGGTTTTCATAAGCCCGAATAGATGACCACCACAAGCCCCACTATGGAAATCATTTAGGATTGACTCATCTTCCCCGTGAGTTAAACAACAACACAAGATATTTTCTATTCCTCGATGACACAAAGTGTCATCGATGATAGTATAATTATTAGCTTGGTATCTACATGCCATCGGTCATCTCACGAGAGATGCTACGGAAACTTCAAAGTTTGAAGATAGAGAACAATGTCTCCATACCAAGGGTCGGACGACGAAACAAGAAAAATGTGTTCGTCTTTAAACGAATCAACATGGTTAACGAAAGTCAGATATTAACTCCACGAATACTAGTGATTTATTGGATTTCGTAGAAGAGAAATCAAGATCAAATTCTTGTAAAATGACAATCCATTTATTATATTTTCCCCCTATGATATGCCTGGTAAGGACGTATTGAAATGGATTGACATCAACCACCATATTAGTCTTGCAAAGAAATATATAATGGCGTAAAAGTTGGATTGCATGAACGACAGCCAAATCTAGATTTTCAACGTGAGAATAATTAATCTCAGGACTGACTAAGTTTCGACTAAGATAGTAGATGATGTGCTCACAGATCTTATCATCCTCCTGAACCAAAATTGTACCAATCATCTCCTTGGACATGATGATATAAATCAAGTAATCCCTACTATAGTCAGGAGACTTCAATAGAGGCATCGATACCAAGGATTTATTCAAAGTATCGAAGGACTCATGGGCTCGCTCATCCCAGATAAAAGGGGTGTCCTTCTTCAAAAGATGCATGAAACCCTTAGTGATTTGGCATAATCTACTATAAACCGACGTAGAAAGTTATCTTTCCCCTATAAACCTTGAAGTTGTCGAATAGTGTGTGGGGGAGGTAATTGAAGTATTTCCTCAACCTTTAATGGATCTACCATGATCCCTGACTTAGAAACTAGAAATCCCAAAATACGGCCAGACCTAACACAAAAGATGCACTTATGAGGGTTCAACCAAATTCTATAGTAACAAAATCTTTCAAAAACAAGTCGAAGGTGCGTAGAGTGATCTTCTCTCTTACTAGAGTGATCAGGAAGATCATCAAGGTAATCTTCGACTATATGCTAAAGATCATGGAATGTGAAGATTATAGCACATTGGAAGGTTTCTCTGGCATTTTTAAGGTCGAAAGGCATTTTCCGGTATGCGAAAGTACCCCATGGAAAAATAAATGCCATCTTGTGTTGATCCTTGGGTTTAATTTGAATTTTTTTATACCCTGAAAATCCTTCCATAAAATAAAACACTTCACTTCCCGCACACTCGTCGAGAATATGATCATTGAAAGGTGTCAGGAAATTGTCTTTAGGACAGGCCTTGTTCAGGTCACGAAAGTCCATGCATACACTGATAATTCCTTTCTTCTTATTCACAGGAATGGGATTGGATACCCATTCAGTCAAGGGAACCGGGTATATGAAGCCAGCATTAAGTAGCTTCTCCACCTTTGCCTTAATAGTAGGGGCCTTCCGGGCATTGAAAACTTTAAGACATTGTCAAATAGGTTTAGCATCCAGATAAGTTCTAATCTCATGCTCGAAAATACGAGGGTCGATTCCTGACATCTCTTCATATGAATAAGAAAAAACATCTCAGAATTCCTTGAAGAGTTCGATGTAGATCAGGATTTCTTCTGGTGAACAATCTGCACCAATATGTACATTTTCAATATTTCCAGGGGTACGAGAGATATCGATCGTGATGGTAGGTTAAATACTCACCATATTTCCTTAGACATAAATTCCATGTGTATCAAGTGGAACTACGACGTGACCGACTATCTCACTCAAAGTAGATCAAAAGTCATCTTCTTCAATTCTTTCAAGCTTTGGGAGATAATAAGAGCAATGATGTATATCATCCCAGGGTTTGTCGGAACTATTCATGGCTTTGATGATAGCTTCAACTGAGGGAAAAGTCTCATCAAGGTAGTCATGTCAACAAGAGAAAGAAGTGGCCCAAATTGGCCTAAGAATAGGATCCTCCTCATTCGTTAGTGAGGTAACAGGATTGGGATCGATGGAAGAGTCAAGAACAACTTGATACACAATATCTACTACCGATAGTGCCATGGCCATTCTATCATTTGACTGACCTTCAAAAGATGAAGTCGAGGAAGGTAGGGTGCAAGGATCACTAAAATAGGAAGTGCGTAAAGGAATGGACCTTTCTGACGAAACGAGCCTACTAGACATCGCGTAAACATGGTGAATCGGTTCCATGAAGTAGAAATTTCCCATAAGGGAAGAATACATTCTGACACTGATATTCTCAGTTGTCATCTAAGAATTGTCAATCGTGGGGATCGATGGTCCAACATATGCATTGGGACTATCATATGCAAAGGATAACTGATCAATTGTCATGATCTTCCCATCATGAGTAAAG
>JASDQU010372937.1:5317-21530 GCA_032191745.1 Picea mariana
TGGGTGCTTCTTCCTTTCCCAAGGTAATCTGGTACAGGCCTTTACTTCTTAATAAATCTTCCATATGAGATTTCCATTGGAAGCAGTTGGTGCTAGTAAGCAAGAGATTACTTGTAGAATCCATATTAAATATGCAAATAATATGGATTTAAAAACTGAAACTGATGATCTGGATGGAAAGATCTCAAAAATTTATGCAGTTTAAAAAAAAAACGGCACTGAAAACGGACTTCGGATGTGAGAGTTATGACCTTTTAAAAAATGTATAAACGCTAACCAAATGACCAGGTGATAGTGTAAGTTGCTTTATGAAGTGACCCACTTTTATAAAGAGAAGTGGGGATCACTTTTACAATAAAGTTACTTCATAAAAGAAAAGATGCATGCAAAATAAATAACTCTAAAATAAAATATTAAAGCTACTTATAGTGATTCACTTTTATACTTGAAGTGAAATACACTTTACAATTTCAGCATGAAGTTTTTCAAAAAATGTATCAAAAGAGAGAGTTGAACTCAAGACCTCTTACTTAATAAGACAACTTTTAACCAAATGGTCTAGCAAAACATATTGTATTTTTTAGGAAGAGGATTGGGGGTGTTGTTGTTGTTGTTGTTGTTGAAGACGGCCTTGGAGAGCGTGCTAAAAAAAACTGTTTTCACACAAGAACTTCTCGATGACAACAAGGGTTAGATCTCGGTTAGCCTACCCGGAAGATGCACCTTTTCCTATATGTTTCTGATTTTCCGAGATCACACAGGGTGCGGGGAAAAGAGAATACTTAGATCTAAAAGAGTAGCAACCCGAAAATACATAATAAAAAACCGAAATAAAACCAAAATGATACTCTACACAAATTTGAAAAATGTGTATTATGGCTGTATACCCCCGAATCTGAATGAAATGGTCGTATCTTGGGAAAACAGAAACCTTTTCGAGTGAAAAAAAAAGTGTTCCTGACGGAAACGAGCGCTTGAGACACAATGGAACAATCCTCTTAGCCCAGTGATGTACAAAAATGACAGAAAATGGATATGAGGCAACCTGCGTCACGATTTCGATCTACAACATGAGTGGGTCTTCAAACAAGCTCTGATACCATGTTCAAAAACACAGGCATTCCAACAGAGGACGAACACCTTCAATAACCACTCACATAACCATATCAAATATCAACACATCGAGGTTTTCACATGGTAAAACCCCTACGGGGAAACATCCACGACCCCAACCAATGCGACCACTTGGAGCAGTTTATTAATGCAAAAGAAAAAGATTATAGAGGGATTTTACAAGATAGTTTCTTTCAATGGATCATCAACAAATGAACCTCCATTCTCTTTAAATAGAGATCATGGACTAATCGGGTGTTAATCCATGGATCAATGGTCATTAAGATCGAGGAGAGTATGAACCGTCGGATCACTCTATGTCGGGAACATATCGTGACCATTGGATTTCCTAGCTACAAATGCATACTAATGCATACTAAAGAAATACACTAAGAAACACACTTTTACCTAATGACACATTAGACCAAGTAGATCTTAACTAACTCCTAAGTGTCTAAATATCCTAACACCCTCCCTATACACTTATCTAAAAAACATTAAAAACCCTATGTTCACTATATATATCCTAAGTATCCATATACCCCTTTTTATTTCTACCCTTAATGTGGTGACATACACAAATATCTCATAAGCTCTAGATGAAGATTATGCAAACTTATGGACTACTTATTTTTCCTTTTTTTTTTAAATATGAAAACTTACGGACTACTTATTTTTCCTTTTTTTATTATTATGTAAAGTTATGGACTTCTTATTTTTCCTTTTTTTACTATGCAAAGTTATGGACTACTGATTTTTCCTTTTTTCTTTTTCTTTTTTTGATATGTGACGCAGTCGCATACCCTGCAGGGTCCCTGCGCCCGACCTCCCGGTCAAAAGGATCGTTCTGTCAAAATCTTGTGAGCCGGAGCGTCTCTTTCGATCCCCTGCTGGAATCGCTATGAAAATCTGATCCACAGGTCCTTCTACTCACCTCCACAGTCTTCTGCACTCCACCATGTGTTTCCCCGATTGAATTTTGGGTTTCGGGATTTTCTGTTTCCCGCTGTCCAGAGTTCTCTGTCCTCTTGAATCTCCGATCTCCGAAATGCCAATTCGCCGAAATGGCCTTTTTCTCCTTAGACCCTCCTGGCTATGCCCTGGTCCACATGACCACTTCTCATAAGACCACAACCTTATCTCTTTTCGGGGTTTTGGACTTTCAAGTGCTGAAATACATGGACATTTTGTCCTCAGGATCCCCGATCCTCCGAATCCCGATATGATGATTCCCTGAGTGGAGATTTCCACCTTGTTGGAGTTTCAGACTTCACATTTTCGAAATGTGCGTATTTCCCATCTTCAGGATTCCCGAAATGATGAATCCTGATTTCCCGAAATGTCTTTCCTTTTGGAGGTTTTCCCGAAAACCTCGATCATTGCCACGCGTCCTCCTATGATGGACGATCCACATCCATTTCGCGATTTTGGGGTTTTCGATGTCAAAAGGTCTCCGACTTCGTGTCCTCAGAACTCCCGAAGTTTTGAATGCTGAAATGTCGATGGATGGCTTTCCTTTCGGGACTTTTCCCGAAAGCCTGGATTACTACCACACATCCTCCTAAAGATGGATGGTCCTGATTGATTTCTGGATTTTCACCATGGAGATTCTCGATCTCCTCTTATCATGATTCCCGATTTCACGAACACCAAAATCCCGATGGCCACACCTCTCGTCGAGACTTTTCTCCTTTGCTTACGAGGGTTTAAACCTTGAGAAACTTCTGTCTGATCCAATAGTTGACAGGGTTTCGTCACTTCTTGGTGAAGTGTCTCCACTATCCGTTCCACCGATATTCTACGCACACCTTAAAGATCAAACTCCGCGCGTCTTCGCCCGATCCAACGGTTGACGGATATCTGAATGAGATCCAATGGCTCACGGTCTCCTCTTTTGTGCGCTCCTCTATTGCACTGCCTCTTGGACATGAAAACCAACGGTCCAGATCCCTTTCCCAGTCTGGTCGGACGGCTGCTATGCCTCCTTCTAAGTTTCAGTGCTTTCTTTCGGAACTTGGAAGAATCTCCAACTTCTCAAAGGCCTCAACCTTTGCCTTTTTTTTTCTCCTCTGCGAACTCCTTTACTTTGAGTTTTCCCGCACGTNGAAAACGCTATTCCCCCAGAGCTTTGGGAACTCTAAGATCTCCAAAGAGTTCATTGACCTATGCGTTCCTTGCAGCTATAACTCCGTGCACTGAAAGTACTACTCCTCCTAAGCTTATCCTTGAATCCCCAAGGGATTCTTCGACTTCTATGCCTCTGCAGATTCCTCACACACACAAAGTGCTATCTCTCCTGAGATTCTCAAACACTCAGATCTCTAAGGAAATAAATCCTTCTTCCTTTCTCCTGCAGATGGAGAATTTGGAATGCCCTCCTGACTATCCTTTGCTCAAGCAACCTCTTGCTGAGTCTTTCAGGGTGTTCAACAACCTTGTGAAGATCCCTAAGTGGACTCTTCCTTCAAATTCCAGAACTCGTCAGAGTTCTCTTCTTCTCTGTGCCAACCTGCACACTATCTCAATGCCCTCCTGACAGAGTTATACAGAACTCACAACAGAGTTCTTCTCAATGGATCACTATGCATGTGCTCAACACCCACTTGACAGAGCTTCGCAGAACTCCTCAGAGATTCTGTCTACAACTATGTTTCCATATACATCCTTACCTCCAAGGTATTCAACAACCTTGAGGTCTTCCTCTAAGTTAATGATTCCAGTTCTTGTGCCCACCTGGCACGTCTTTGTCTGAATCCGCAGAGTTCAGAAGTTCTTCAGTGCACTGGTATTCAGAGATTGCAGTACTCTGTCATGCCCTCCTAGCATGAAACCACAAAGAACCTCAAGTCTGAAATCAAAACAACCTGCAAATGCCTAGCATACATCTATAGCATGAATTCACAACATAAAATAGAACACGCCAAGGCATCCACACAACACAGAAATACATGAAGGAAAAACTGCTTCTGTTTGTATTAAAATGGAAAATGCCTGTTTACAAAGGTGTTCCTGAGCATGGCCTATAAAAAGGTCTCGGCTCCTCTCTCTGCTCTCTACTCACAGATTCTCTTCCATTCTATTCTCGTTATTCTCCCTAATGATATCCTCCCTCTTCTTTTTTCAAAATGAGATCCCAATTGATCTTTTACATGAGGGGGATCTTAGAGCTCTTCCCTCCAAATCTACCTACCCTATTCAATTACATTGAATGGGTTGTCTAGTCCACTATCTGGATCTATATCTCAACCTTACAAACATTAAAGGCCTACCTACTCTAAAGCCTTCACAAAGGCACGGCTCCATGGCTCAACAACCTACAACATTAATTACATTCAAATTCAAAATTGAAGATGAGGGTTGCACCTCTCTTCGCTGACGTGGCTAGCTGGCTGGCGTGGAGAGATGCTCCTGCATCAATATGTCGATTCTTGCAATGCCTAAGTAATTGTATAAATTATTGCAAATGTAAGAGCTTGAAATGTTGTAAAGAAGATTCTAGGCATCAAACAACAAAGAATAAAAAGAGTATTCAAGGAGAATAAACATGTTGTTGTGGATAGGGTGCATACTAGAGTCAAGTCCAAAGCCACTTATTCAACCCCATCTCCTCCCCCAACCACTCAAAAATATGGAAATCTATACCCCATTTTTCCATGACATTTTTAATACCACTTTTTATTTCTACCTTCTCTTATAAGCCTTGGATGAGGATTAACCAAAACTTATGGACTACTTATTTTTCTTTTTTCCTTCCTTATGTTAATTTAACCAACAAAATAGTTGGAGAATAATGGAGAAATTTGTAACAACACTAATTTATTTTCATCATCCAATTAGATAAGAAGGGTACATAAAACATGTTGATATGGGAAAGTTGAGGGATATATAAACCTTGTAATACCTAAGCAATTGTATAAATTATTGTAGATGCGAGAGCTTCATAAGGCTTGCAAAGAGGGTTCTAGGCATTAAAAAATGGAAAAGAGCATTCAATATTACTACACTTGAAAGAATTAGAAATCTATTTTTCTAAACGTTAACATTTATATTATAATATTATACTTGAAAAAAAAAATTATATATATATATATATATGAAAATATTGGAGAGTAGAATTATTGCACACACAAAATTATGTTCATTGATCTCATAGAAAACTAATGCACACTTATATACATCAATTTTGGTCTAAAGATAGTCACACTATTTTAGCAACCAATCAATCTTGTTGAGAGAATATCTCAACCACACACCAAAATAGGAGTCTTAGTGGAAATAATCTCTCTCAAAACCAACTATCTAACAACCTCCTAAATAATAGACTAAAACAACTCACATAGATATTGTTCTCTACCTCTCAATAAAAAAAAATACATTATCAAACATAATCTCCTCACACATTATTAAGACAATTAGGAGTTATATATTCCAACACTCTACCTTAACGAGTAATTGTCTTAATATCTATCTGGTTAGTCTTTATCAGAGTCATGCCATCATCTTTAGCTTTTATCTTTATATGGATAGGATTCAGTGTGTTGCTTCATTGTTGGGCACAAGCCCACTTTGGGGAAAAGGCACGATGTGGAGGAAAGACAATTGGCAGAAATGCAGGTGAAGCGTGCATGCAAGAAGATGGGAAAGAAAGACAGTTGGCAGGAAAAGCAGTGGACGAAAGGAAAATGCACATGCATAGGAGGAAAGTGCGCAAGGCCATCGTGAAAGAAGACCTAACTAGGTTAGGGTTTTGGTAAGAGAATGTAATGACTGATGATCCAAAAACAGATATAAATAGACACCTAGGAGGTNCCGATTGTTGTGTGATACTCGCGTGAGATAGAGTAACAGGTCTATAACACAACTATAATACGATACCTTTTTGTAAGTTGTTGAGCTATGGGAGAGAAAAGTAACTAGACCTTGAAGGTTAGATCGCAAGTTGAGGAGCCTAGTGTGATCTAGTCATCCTCACAAAGGTTGTGGAGTATGTTTGGTGAATGTATGAACGAAGTTGTAGTGCATGCAATGCCATATAGGACAAAACCATAATAAAGGAGCTTAAGAGACAAATCATTGTGGACATAGCCCAAGAGGGGGTGAACCACGATAAATCATGTGTTATGTGGAATGCTTATTGTTTATGTCTTTGTTGTCAATGGTTAGATCTTGGATGAATATCTTGATGAAGTAGTTAGATATTTTTATTTACATGCATGAATAAAGAACACCAGAATAGCTAATATAGACGAATGATATAGTAATTGACTAAAGATCACATAGTATAGTCCCAGATCCCCATCTAATTCCTAGGCTGCAATAACCTGAGCATGGAAGCCACCCATAAAACTATCTCAGGTGAGACTGCGTAGTGCACTCTGTGTACTGTGTTGCCTTCTAGTTTACCAGGAGGGCCAATAGTTTTAGAGGCTTTGTTGGATCCCTAGTAGACATGAGCCTAGGTCAAATAATGTAAAGGTGTAATTAAGATAAGCAACCAACAAATGGTTCTGTTGCCGGTTGGAACAAAATAGGATTGAGTGGATGAGATCTGTTGAATATCTGTCAAAACAATGGTCAATATGTTGAAGATCTGCTCAAAGAATGTTTGATCTGTTGAAAAAATATTAAAAGAATGTAAGATCTGGGACTTAAGTGTTTGAAAGAATGAAAATATATAAGGGAATTTTTATATCAGGAAGACCCACGAAAGAGGAAATAGAGAGATGGTTGAAAACAAAGGAGCTAGAGTTTGCGCAGTAAGATAACAGAAACCCTAGAGTAACACTGGGAAAATATCTTGAGAAATATGTGTTTATTGATCTGCATGAAGTCTTTTTCTGTGATTTTCCACACTTATTGCAGAAGTGGATATTGAGGCTGAAGGATAACCACGCAAAAAATCGGATCCGACAGTTACAGTGGACCCCAGTTCAGATCACACAGTTACAACAGGTGAATAACAAATTCACCCGTGTAGTAGATTTTTGGCTCGACAATATTGTAGTAGGTTTTATAACAGAATTTGTGGTAGATACCGCAAAGTTGTACAATGCAGCAGAGCAAGAGTTTCTATGTGGTCCTCAAGGAAGGTATATTTGATTGTTGTATACTTCTATTAAGATATTACTCTATAACAAAGGTGTAATGACAATGGAATAAGACATCTAAACTTCCCTACGTGCATGGGGGAAGGGGTGAAGCACTGACAAAAAAAGGAGAAATGGAAGGAGAAAAGGATAAAGGAAAGAAGGAGGAAGCCTTGGAACCAATCATGATGGATGACGACCAGATCAAGAAGATCATTGCGACAGCTGGAAAGATGTGCAGTGGAGTACCCTACCAATACAAGGTGAACAAAAAGAAGAGAGCCATAACCATGAGGGTAGGCTTGGCAAGTGATGAAGAGGAGGTAGAGGATCTCTGGGCTGTGGAAATGATTGAGAAAATATTGCACGCGACATATGAGAGGAAGACGAGAGGTCCAAGAACGGGAAGAGAGGGAATCAATCCTATCCATATTAATGTCAGTGTTGAACCCATAAACCCATGTGTGACCAACACACCAAAAAGAACACCACCATTTAGAAAAATGAATTTCGGAAGAAGGAATACAGTAGGAAGTACATCTACACAAGGAACAACAACTGGGGGAGCCAGTTCAAGAAGCATTAGTCAAGTATCTACACCATGTGGAGGTAGCAGTTCAACATTCAGGATGGAAAGACATGATCCCACCATTTGGTTACCAGAATTTCGAGGAGAGGCAGCAGAAGACCCTGAGAAACACTTGTTTATTTGTGAAAAGATTTGGGAAGAAAAACATATCACTGACAAAGACACTAAACTTGAAAATCCAGTTTTCACGCTAAGAGACTGCGCACTAGACTGGTACATGATTCTAGACGTAAACAATGTACCTGAGACAACAAGGACACTAACAGACATTAAGAAATTATTGATTAATGAGTTCGAGAAGCTGAGTTGAGAGGATCAATACATGAACAAGATTATAGAAATCTGATAGAAACTAGGAGAATCTGTCTGGGAAATTGACCAACGATTTAAACGTCTCAAAGGGAAATTGAGGTATGCCATGACTGACATGAAACATAGGCATATGTTTGTGAATTCCTTGTTACCACAATTGAAATACCCACTCAGAAAAAATAAATTACAATCTCAAGCAGAGGCTCTACATGCATCCTTGCAAATGGAGGAGAATCAGTACCACAAAACAGATCCATCTATAGAGGAGTTGAAGGAGGATCTGAAGAATCTTACCTTTCAACTCAATCAGGATAAGGGAAAGGACAAGCGCAAAGTTGTTTGGTGTACTACATGTAGAACATAAGGGCACCATAAGAATGAATGTCCAACATTCGCGCAGTATATGGAAACAGGGATGCCAAATCCATTGCCGACAGGAGGACCTTGGTGTAAAATTTTCAAGATGCACAGGCATGATCCATATCCTTGTCCTATGATGCAGAAATACCAGACAATACCAAAGAATGCATACTATAATTTTTTCAAGTCAGTAGGACATGATAAAAGACTGCAGAACCATGGATTTGATGAGGGAAAGGATGTCAAACACATATAGGGTGCAAGCCGAAATGATGACAGGGCAAGTTGCACCTCAATTTAATCAGGCACCACTGCAATGTTACAAGGAAAATCTCTCTATGGCTAGTGTAAACCACAACATATGGAAATAACTGCAAAAATCAACTCTCTTCTCAAGTATGCTATAGAAACAAATATGCTAGCAAGACAAGATAAAAGGCCTACCTCATCTGGACGTTCGATGAAGTCCACCGTTGAGCACTCAGCCCAAAGAAATATACTTGCAACTAGTCCTCAATAACCAAGAAAAGCAAGAATATGGTGATATTATATAATGTTAGCACATTCAATAGCATAATCCATTAATAAACATGAAAAATATTCCCATGGGATAATAATTCAATATATTTTCAAGATATCAATTGGATGGGAAAAGAGTATTTCTATTAATAAATGATCAACAGAAGTGTAAATGTTACAGACTTCCGTGTCAGTACGGTTCGAAACCGAGAAACTAAGTTCCTTCCAATTGGGCCTCCAACACTTTAATCCTCCACCAAAGGCAAGCTCATAAGAGAGAAACAATGAGGTTGTCAATCACTAAGGGAAGAGCTTAGGGGCTGAACATTGTGTTCATACTTAAAGGACAAAGGGATGCATACTCAATATGAAGTAAATAATTTCTCTAGAGTAACTTTTCTCTCAAAGTTGAATTCTTTCTCCCTTTTCCATAGCTCGGAATTGGCCCATTTATAGCCTTCAAAATGGAACTGAAAGGCTGACTCAGAACGTTTCCAGTATATGGAAGGCCAAGGATAATAGATCTCCTATCGTGACATGGAAACCCAACATTTAATTTTCATTTTCTGGAACAAATCCCGATGTACGTGGGTTGTAGTGGAGCAGCCTACGTATACGCATGTTGTATAGTGTGCA
The DNA here is from genome assembly GCA_032191745.1 of Picea mariana. Taxonomy (NCBI): domain Eukaryota; kingdom Viridiplantae; phylum Streptophyta; class Pinopsida; order Pinales; family Pinaceae; genus Picea; species Picea mariana. The sequence goes on from JASDQU010372937.1 coordinate 14,933, forward strand.
AGATGTGTACATGTGGAAAAACATTTATTTTTGGCTCTGGATCTTACAAACATGGATGATAAGTCTGCATAGGGAAATGGAATAAGGCCCTCCATGCAAGATTGCATAGGGTGAGGAAAATCTTGCTATAATAGATGCCCCCTAATGTGTGATGTCAGAGGAGTATCTGCGATGGCTGAAATACATTATAAACAACCGAGAAGTGGAGTGGTAGGGAACCAGCTGAACGCACTAGTTTCTCATTACATTCTGCACTGACTTTGCATACATGGTTTCCAATAAAATTACACTACAGATCCATGTGAAAATATACCAAACAAGTCTTTGTGGCCATGAATAGGCAAATACAAATGAGGTTACATGCCAATATTTATCATAGTCACGAACAAGGCCCAGTAGAACCAGTCTCAAAACCATTCTGAAGATATCTGTATACCATGGAGTACAATCTGATCTCCCATGATTATTGAAGTCATATAGGTACTGGTCCAATGAAAAGGAAACAACAGCTCAAGAAAGCTGCGGACACATAGTGATGTCTTCAAGTCTTCTACTCAATCTGCCAAGGGTGAAAGTCTACATCATGTGAATAAAGGAGTTGAGTTCGAACACAATGAGACATTGTTTTATTATAGATTAGTGAGGTATATCATTAAAAAATGCGAGACATCCTACCGATAATGAAAGTAGGTATCAAGGCACCAAGTACATTCTTACAAGTGTGAACAAAAAAGCCGATGTCAAACACTTGAAGAATCCATCAATCAGGAGACATTGATGTATTCCCAACTGTCGATGGCAAGAGATCCTGCCACTGATGATTGCAAGCCTCAAGGTACTCATACGACTCTAGGTCTCATTTCCAGAATAAATGGGCTAAAGTTGATGGAAGGAGACCTACTGAAAGGAGACCATTAAGTCATCTCTCATTAGTCAACACGAGGTACAAAGCAGGAGCTTCATGATTTCATGGAGATTGGATGAAGAACATGTTCATGAACCAACGACCCTGTGTGTCTTTCGTGTGTGCCAAGTGCAAGCGGTACACGAAAAAGACCCTCTGAATAGTAACCAATGATGAAAATTGTTGACAAAGGTGAGGAAACCACCAATAAGGCTAATGGCATACAAGACACTACATGTATCCCTATGTGTGAATGGATGTCTTGATGTCGAACATAAGGGAAACCACCCAGTCAACGACCAATCATGAAATGTCGACTGTTAGGTTCAAGGTTACCTACCAATGATGAAGGTAGGGCTAGGGTGCATGATAGGACTATAGTATCATGTGATTCTGAGACAAACTGAGGATATGGTCGACATGTAAAGTCAATAGTTCTAAGGAGTGGCCGACACAGGTTGATAGACTTCCTTTGAACAAGAGCATGAGAGATATGGAGGACTTTGATAGCATAGACCCAATGATGAAACCATGAGATGTAGGAGGCATCAATGAAATTCTATATAGGGACTGGAAGAGTAACCATTCGGTAGAGAAGACTCTGTAATGAGCTCAGCTTCCTAAGGCCATGCTAATCCCAAAATTATGATGATGAACGGACTCAATAAATTTGTGCTCTATTCAAAGGCGACACAACTGCTACCAATACAATATAATACTCCCTTCCCGCTCTTTATTTTTTATTTTTTCATAGACAATTGAATGCTATGATATAGAGGAGGAAATGAGTGTCACAAGTAAGAAAAACTAGTTTCAGCAGTGGAACATACCTATGCTCAATGAAAGGAGATGCATGCGGGAGATGGAAATTCGGGGGGATGTTCCCTCCTAGGTAGAGGGTGTCAAATTGCAAAGGATATAAACAAGGCTCTACTTGGTTGAGGATGAAAAATTGATGAGGCAAATGGTTTATAACGCAAAGCAAGAACTGGCTATAGGCTCAATACTGCAAGCAAGGGCATGAGATGCAATCACAACTTGACGCCAAACAATTTCCTTTTTTATGTCTTTTAGTATACTTCATGTAAAAAAGGGATAAACTTGTGCCAAATATACGTCTTTTCAAATCCAATTTACGAGTGTGAAAGAGACAAGTTCACTCAAAAATATTTTCGCTTTTTGAAAATGATTCGGAAAAGAGATTAACTAAGACTCACGACCTTTCAAGTCCAATTAACGAGTGTGAAAGGGACAACTCACTCGACAATCTTTTCGCTTTTAAAGATGAGTTGGAAAAGAGATTTAAAGTAAACTTGTTTCGAAGTCCTCAGGGTATAAGGCCACATGTTTAGGAGTGAGAAATGAGGCTCAACATCAATTCATGCATTAGCTATGAGGGACTCCCAGTCCTATGGAAGAAATCTCTGCATGGGCACCAAGTGAAGTAGGGGATCTAACTAGGGCACTCATGTTTGGTAAGTCTCTACCACTTGCTAATAACACGAATTATAGCAGATGGAAGGTTCTGTGTCGTAACAAATGGGTTTTTACCTAAGGCATAACAAGTTACAGTTATAGGATAATGCAAAAATGCATGATGGAATGGATACCTATCCTATATGTTGGGTAATAAAATTACCTGCTCGAGGTGACGAACGCTCAACATAATCTTGAAATCCGTAAGAATCCCTGGTTAAAATTGCAAAAACCAACTCAATCCACCTTTGTATTAGTCCATTAGGTGAAAAAATGGCTTAAAACTATAGAAAGTGGGTAAAAATATTTTATAAATAGTAACAAAATAAAAAATTACTATACCATTTTGATTTTTTACCCAAATAGTGAAAATTGGACCAAAATACCTCCGAGATTCAAACGATGAATGCGGGAGCATCAGGCAACAAAATCAACAACCATATGGACTAGGTAAATCTGCTTCTCTTCCTCTTCATTTCTAGTGGATTAAAATTTTAAATTAGGTTCCAAACTTTTAGTTATTGAGGGTGAAAAATGTGAATTTCAGTGTACGTGGGATGTCTCCTATCGTGTCGCGTATACGATGAGTTATATGTTCCTGTGTAAACTGCAAAGTGTGTATAGCTAGTCCTATATGTGACTGTAAGCTAAGTAGCTCGCGTACAGGTACACAAAAAATGAATTCTAAGGATGCTAACTCAAATTTTAATTTGTCCTTGACATGATGGTGCTTGAATGGAGAGAAAGAGAGCATGAGGAGGTCGATGTTGTTGTGGATCGAGATCCAAGGGCCTAAATGGACTTAAAGAGATGTGGCTTATTAAATTTTGGGCACTCAAATGAATGAGGGCCCAGTTGAGGTTGCTCGAGATGCTTGTGGGTTACTGGGACCCTGAGAGTTAAAGATTCAACCTCGATGAGCAACCATTGAGGATTGAAGTAGAGGATATCTACTTTTTGAATGGCCTATCATGCCAGGGAGAGGTTGTAAACCTCAAATCATGGGGAGCAAGGAGAAGAATGAAAATAGAGGAGTACATCGACGCCTGTTGTGTAGCAGGGAATCCTAAGGTAGGGAGTCAACTCCCTATCCGGGCGATAAATAGTCTCAGTCTGGAGATTATTGTTCTTGTATTGACTAGGATCACAGGTTCAACCTCATTGCACCAGGTATTGAGGCCACTCATGTTCTATGCAGTGAAGTGTATGAGACCCACAATATATGACTGGTGTACCTCACTACTGGAAAATATGAACAACCAGTTGACAAAGTGCAAACAGGGGAGTAAGAGGAATTTTGGGTTTGCCTCTATCTTATGCAGTTTATTCTTCAAGCACGTTCCAGGGTTGGGACCTAGAGTCGAGATTCTTCTGACAGGACCTCGTGATCCAACCATGGTATGGTGGACCGAGGTAATGAGGTGGTAGGGGGAAGGTAGGGTATCGACACCCTATAACGAGAATTTCTTCTACTGGTGGAAATGACAGATCATTTCCCTAGATGAATATCCCTATGCAGGGATAGACTTCCAAGGAGATTCATACATGCCAATCCCACCAGGGACTGCCTACAACAACATAGGTATGTTAAATGTTTTTTACATATTTCATTTTTTTTTGTGTTTTTATATAGTAGATTTTTTTTTTTTTTGGATGGTGCTTAAGTACTAACTCAACACTTGTGTAACACAGGCGTGGGTTCGCGACGAATGGAAGGGTTTCCTCGACATCGATGGAGGAACTGGGGAGATGAGGTAATGGGAGGATAATTTGAGAGGTTCCTACAAGACGTGCAGGGAAACCTATCTCGTTTAACTCATAGGATCCCCATGATTCAGGTAGAGGATCTGCCTGAAGCCATGCAACGACAAGTGGTTGGTGTACCCAGAGCTTGGGTGCGACTCTTTCGACATCTCACAAACGTCGTAGTTTTTTACCATGAAGCACAAACGACGCCATAGGCATAGATGTAATGGATATTGTAGTACCGACTGTATATGTGTATTGAGGGTATTAGCCCCAATTTTGTACTATAAACACCGCATTTTTTGAAATATATATAAAATGGATCTTCGGCTTTACTTATATTTTACAATGTGTACATTGATGATATGGTTTTCTTTGCTTTAATTATGTGACAAATGCCAATCTAAAATGAAATTAGCATAAGCGTCGGATACATGATTAGAAATCCTAGGAATGTGATAATATGTAATAAAATCAAACTGTCATTCTAAAAAAATTACATGTAGGAATCGTCAGAGTAAAGTAGGATCACGCACGCAGTAACTATCGTTCAAATAACATATTAATAACTGGGAATCCAAGCGAACTTATAAAGAATGAATATCATGTGAGATAACATCATGCAAAATTTCTATAATGGCGCTATATTCAGCCAAATTGTTCATGGATGGCCCTAGGCATACGCCACTTGAAGACACCAGTAGACCCTCGGGTGAGTAAACCACCTAAGCGATGGAAGCCAAGTTCTGTGTATGACGAATGGCTCCATATGGGAATCCTAGGTAGTCCGAAGACTCCATTGACATATGTCAACCAAGTGAAAACTCTATAAGCAACCCGAAGACGAAAAGAAAGGAAAAATATATATACACTAAATTACATTAGTATACAAAGAGTTTTGCCCGAGCTTAGGGCTCAGGTGTAATATATTTTCAAGTAGAGCCCGTTTCTGGGCTCGACCAACCTATTCCCTTCATAAAATTCTAACTCATAGGATCTTTTTTCTAACACACGTCGCACAATATAAGGATTGTGCTACATGGGTTTAAACTTGCCTTCCCCCAGTGGTTCTTTGGCTTGATCATACAAGAGGACCAAGTCACCCTTAGCAGACAACCGAGGAAAGAAAAACTTATCATACTAGACCTTGACACATCTTTTGTTCACCTCGATAGTCGTAGAGGCATCTCAATGCTGCTCATCAAGACTCTCTAGGTGTACAAGGCATCGCTCGATATTGGAAGTGTCAGGTAGGAGCGCGACTACCAACTTAAGAGAAGGGATTTCACATTCAATAGGTAAAATCGACTCCACACCATGTACTAACTGGAAAGGGGAAAATCCGGTGCCAGTCTTGACCGAGGTTCGGTATGCCAAGAGTGTGAGATATAACATGATGTGCCAGTCGGACTTACTCTGACTGATAGTTTTTTGCAAAATGGTCTTAAGAGACTTGTTGATGGCCTCTACTTATCCATTTTCTTGAGTGTAATAAGGAGAAGAATGACCATGTATAAACCCCATATTAGCTGTTATTTCTTCCATCATTTTGTTCAGAAAGTGACTTCCATGATCAGTGACAATATCACTCGGGATGCCGAACCTGGCGATAATTTGATTGAATACAAAGAAGGCAGAAGTATTCCCATCATATTTAATTGTAGGCATGGACTTTACCCACTTATTAAAGTAGTCAACGGCCATGATAATGTGTTGATGCCCCCCCAGCCGAAGTTGGGTTGCAATCCATGAAGTCCACCCCCCACTTGGTTGCGGGACCGACGATAATGACTGGGTGAAGAGGGGTTGGATGCGACCACATTTTCTGAGTGAACACCTAGCAAGGGTGACACTTCTTAACCACTTCAATACAATATTTAAATATAGTAGGCTAGAAATAACTGGCTCACAAAATGTTTTGGGCTGTCACAAGCCTCGATAGATGACCACCACAAGCCCCACTGTGGAAATCTTTCAGGAAATACTCGGCCTCTCTATGAGTTAAACAACGACGCAATATATTTTCTATTCCTCAGCGATAAAAAGTGTCACCGATGATAGTATACTTCTTAGGTTGGTACCTTACACATCGTCGATCATCTCGTGAGAGATGCTGAGGGAAATTCAAAGTTTAGAGATAGAGAACAATGTCTCCATACCAGGGGTCTGATGACGAGAAAACAAAACTGTGTTCATCTGCAAATGAATCAACATGGATAACATCCTCATATTATCATGGAAAGTTGGATATTAACTCTGCGAAGACTAGCGATTTATTGGATTTCACAGAAGCGAAATTGAGATCAAACTCTTGTAAAATGACAATACATTTATTATATTGTCCCCCTATGATATGCCTAGTAAGGATGTATTGAAATGGATTGACATCAACAACCATAGTAGTCTTGCAAAGTAATATATAGTGACACAAACGTTGGAATGCGTGAACAACAACCAAAGCTAGATTTTCAA
>JASDQU010372938.1:7716-38791 GCA_032191745.1 Picea mariana
AAGTGCAAGTGATTGTAAGAGACTGTGGAAGGATTTTTTCTATAACTTAAGGAAGGAGGATCTAGCAAGGTGCACAGATCTCTTGTCCTCTGTGGAGTTGATTTTGATTCTTTGTGCATGTAAGAAGATTGATCGAAGATAATAAATAGGACGACGATTTGGTGGACGTAGCCCCAAGGTGGGGGTGAACCACGTATATCCTTTGTTGTGAATTCTTTGTTCTTTTTGGATGTTCTTTTGTTCATGTGATTCCATGCTTAGTGCGATGTTAGATGATAGATGAATATGATATGATAGCTTAGTGTTGAATAATTTGAATGAATGCTAGATCTAATCTCTATTGGTATGATTAGTGCTTGAATCTATTGGATCTGTGTGAATGTTGCGCTAATCTGTTTTCAGGGTTTAGCTACGTTGTGAACTAAGGCTGAATATTAATGAACTATAATAACTAAGTGCTCTGTTAAGGTGTTACAATCACAGATTTGTGTCCCAGCTAAGGTTGCAGACATCTCAGTCCTGCAGCCACCCCTGCCTCTACCTCGAGTGAGACTTCATCTTCTTCGCAGGTGTTGCTGAAAGGGCTGGTAGTTAGGGTTTTGTTGGTGTGTTTTTGTAGCATTGAACCCTGGGTCTGCCCCTGTGCCAACACCACCCCATTTCCCTGTGGATAATAATTTACAGAGTACCTAATTATGATTTCTTTGTCTAGAGAAAACTTTGTCAATAGAGTGGAAGAAAAATAAGTTGCATTATCAAAAACTAGAATAAAAGGGACACCAAACCTTGTGATCAACTATTGTTCTATGAATTGTATCACCACCTTCTTGTTTACGTGAGTCAAATGGATGGCCTCTGCCCACTTTTTGAAATAATTGGTGGCAGTAAGTATATACTTGTGCTGTTTTGAGGAACTGGGTGTAATTTCTCCTATGATATCCAACCCCCATTGCTCAAAAGGCATAGAGAAAGTCACTGGTTGGAGTGGGATTTCTTATTTCTTCTCTCTCCCAATGCTTATCTGACAAGTTTTATAGTTCCTAGTGTAGGTGTGAGCATCTTTGAATAAGGTGGGAAAATAACAGTCGGCTCTTAGTATCTTATGAGCAGTGGCGTTTCCTGCAAAATGCCCATGATAGGGCCATCATGGAGCTCCTTCATAACTTTGTCTACGTCTTCACATTTGAGACATATTAAGAATACCCCATCATAGTTAATCTGAAAGAGTACCAAATTTATGAGGCGATATTGTGCAGGTTTTAACCTGAGAGTTCTCCTTTCTCTCGGGTTGAGATTTTCTGGACAAGTTTCGTGGTGTAGGAGATAATTTAAATTATCATACCAAGACTCTGGCCCTGGGGAAATGTATGAATATTCACCACACCATAATTCCATTTCATTCTCCCCTACAGAATCTTCATTTGTTTGGTCCTGGGCTTCAGCTGTGAGTTTGCACAACCCTTTCCCTTTAACTAGTCTGCCAGGTTTTATATCTAGATCAAATTCTTGGACCACTACCATCCAATTCCCTCTTCTTTCCCCCATCTCTTTCTGAGTAAACAAGAATAATACCATAGGGTGAGGCATAATCACTTTGGTGTGGTTCTTGAGGATGTAAGATCGGAAGTGTTTTACTGCCTTGTATACCGCATAGGCTTGTTTATCAAAAGTAGGATAGTTAAGTTCATCTCCCTGGAGATTATTTCTCATGAACAACACTAGATCCTCATTGTTGTCATCATCCTTTTGATTCAATATTGTATCTAACGAATGGTCGAAGGCGAAATTATAGAGGAATAAATCCCTATTGAAATCAGGACTTTGTAACACAGGGGCCTGGGATATAGCAATTTTAATATTGCTGAAAGAATCCTTTCGTTCATCATCCCACTTGAATTCAACATCTTTGTGAATCATATTTTGTAAGGTTTTGATAGTTTCAGTGAAATCGGGAGTAAATTTCCTCACGCAATTGATTTTCCCGAAAAAAGACAGCATAGATTTCTTTTTTTAAGGCAACAAGAGTTGAGCTATGAACTTAATCCTTTATGGGTCTATGTGCATGCCTACTTGAGATATAATGTGGGATAGAATATTACCTTCCTCCACGCTGAAAATATTTTTCTTGGGATTTAAGGATATACTGTATCTCCTACACCTTTCAAAAATGTGAGTTAAGTGTTGGATGTGCTCTTCTTTGTTCTTTGAATACATAGTTATGTCATCTAGATATACTACCACATACTTGTTTATTAGTCCCCGAAATTATATGTCCATGGCCCTTTGGAAGGTCACTCCTATGTTGATTAACCCAAAAGGCATGTGTTTATAAGCGAAGGTTCCCCACTTGGTTCGAAAGGTATCTTTTAAATGATCTTCCTCTGAAACCAAGACTTGGTTGTAACTTGAGAAACAGTCTAGTAGAGATAAAATATCCGAGCCAGACACAGTCTACAAGAGTTGCTCCATTGGCAGGACTAGATAATTGTTCTTTTTTGAAGCTCTGTTGAGGTTTCTAAAATCTACGCATAAGCAAATTTCTCTAGAATTTTTCCTCACAGGAACCAGATTTGCTACCCATGCGGAATGCCTGACCTGGAAAATTATCTTGGCATCTAAAAGATTCTTTAATTCCTGATACATGAGAGGTTCCAGGGATGGGTGATACTTTTAGAGCTTCTATTGGAAAGGTTTCACCTCAGGTTTTAACGGTATAGTGTGTTGAATGATCCAAGAATAGTAGGTTTTCAAGTCTTGGTAGGACCATGCGAAGACATATTGATATTGTCTGAACAGTTTGAGATAAGCCCTGCTTTCCTCTTTAGATATGGTCTTTCTAAGATTCACATTCTTTGTATTTTCTGAGGTTCCAAGATTTATAGTTTCATGCAGGGGACAGGAGATACCAGTCTTTGCATTCTTAGGCCCCCCAAAGCATTCTTTCAGGTCAAATAGATTTTCTAGATTAGCTATTCCCTTCAGGATGGTGTGATATTTCAATCTATCAATAGGTTAGCATGTTTGAGGATCATTTTTTGTCGATTTCTCCTAGAATACCTCATCATCAATGGCTAAATCTTTGAAATTGTCTTGGTTAGTAAAAAAATTTATGATTTGTTCATCTCCTTCAAAGACTTTCCAATTGGAGATATTATCAAGCACCGATGGTTTGTAGAGTAGTTCCACAGTGAATTAGGAGGCTTCATAGTCTTCCAGAGGTGACAGCCTTGTATCAACTATGGCCAGGGAATCAACAAGGATGTTCTTTGCTCTGGGGATCGAGGTAATATTGAAAGCTTCAAAATGATCCATCAACCTATGCACTTTCTGTTGATAATTCTTCAGGTGCGGGGAATTGCAATGTATAGTATTCCTTACTTGTCTAAAGATAATCTGTGAGTCCCAGAAAAATTTCAATTCTTTGACATTCAAGTCTATGTCTTTCTTTGACCCTTGTACTAGAGCCTCATACTTGGCAGTGTTATTGGTGCATTCGAATTCTAGTCTACAGTACACAAAATGACATTTAACTTTTGGATCAATGAGGATGCACACTACCCTTGATCCCTCATGTGATTTAGATCCATCAAAGTATATGGTCCAAATTTCTGAATGACAATCTCCCTTTTCCTCTTCCTTATTACTTTCTAGCTCTCCTATCTCTTGTTCTGTAATTTTTAGCGCAGGGTCTTGGTAGAAGAGGGTGTCTTTTTTTGATATCGGTGATTTCTCTTAAAAAACCATTTCAGAGTTTTGTGTGAGAGGGGCATTGGATAAGAGAGGGGAAAAGTTTTTGAAGAGGGAATCAAAGGAATAATTACCTAGCACGGGGAAATCTGTGGATGAGGGTTCATTCAAGGTTTCTAGATTAGTGACCGTATGTTTCAAATATCTCTCCCTGTCGATTCTCATCATATTCTTGTATCCCTTCAGTGGTAGCCAAAGGTGTGCCCAGTTTGTGCTAAAGTACCCATTTAACTTCTCAGACCAATGTTGACTTAGTAATAACACATAGGCCTCTAGGATGTCTACTACAATGATGTCGATCACTTGCACAAACTTAGGATGTGTCACTATTCTAATCATTACATCTCTGAGTTCCCCCATGACTTTGACCTGGGTTCGGTCTTGTTGTATTACATGTTTATCTCTCTTAAGAGGAACTACATTTAATTTTTTGAAAATAGCTAAGGACATAGTGTTGGAAGATGCTTCTGAATATACCAAACAATTATGGAGGTTCCCGTTGAAAAATTTGAACGTTAAGAGGAAAGGTGGGACAAAAGGATTCCCCTTATTATCTTTCAAACATGTATTCACGGTCGGTTTATTTACTGGGTCTGTGGAAGCTAGATTTATTTCATGACCATTTCCATTCATAGGGTTTTCTACTGAGTTCAAAGCTTGTAGCAGGAAGTCCTTCTGCTGAGGGATCCTACATATTTCCACGACTGATATATTAGCCCTTAACTTCAAATATTAAACTACGTTGTAATCCAGTTTGGGCGATTCTCAAGTATGGATGCTTATATTTTTTTTTACTGGAAGCAAAAGGTGCTTTCGGGTGATTAAGAGTTGTCTTATTTCTTGAAGTTTGGGTAGCAATGATATCTTTTGAGACAGGTGGACCTTTACTCCGTGTCTACACCACCGATACCTCGATGGGTGGTTATTGAGACTCAAATAAGTCATCAGAAGGCACGATTAGGTCAGGATCCCATATCAGCATGGTTGTATCTTGTGGTGGATCAATATCTTCCTGGTTAGCAATATTCATAATTGAACTGCTTGATTGTTCGGTCAGGGAGACTTCGTCTAGAAACTGATTGGCCATAAAATTCATGGCATGCACCCATTAAGGGAAGTCTCTTTCAGAGTGGTTTTCCTAGTGATACGTACAGAAAGAATCAGATTCTACATTCCCTAGATCGATATTTAAGTTAGATAGGGGAGGTTCAATCACCTTGAATGGTGGGTTCCTTTTAAAGAAAGGATTATAGGGACTTTGGCATTGGTTTCCTTCCCCTTCATTTCTCTTCATGTCTATGATCTTGTTTGATAATTTATTAACCATGCGTTGTAGATATTCTATTTCTCCATTACCCTTGTTGGGAATCTATTCTTCTTGTTTCCCCGACAGTTTGGTCAAAAGGAGTCCTCTCCTGGGAGGAGGTTGAGCTTCTTTCTTAACTAAAGAAATATGGCCTTCTTTACACCCTTTCATCTAGAATTATATCATTTTGGCTTCTTCAAAATTCTCATCTAGGGTTCATTTAGTATCCCTTTTCACGAACATGGAAATATAAGCTGGCAGAGTGTTAGCATAAACTTTGATTTGCAATTCCCGAGTTGGCTTAGATTCGGGTTGAAACTTTTTCAAGATGGTCATGAATATTTTATTGAAGTCTTTGACCCTTTCTTTTGAACTCAGTCATCTGATCTCCCGTAGTAGTTTCTTCGGCAAAATTATCTAGAAAATATTTCTGGAACTTTGTCCAGCTGGTTATAGATCCTATCAATAGATTGAAGTACCACGTGGAAGCTGATTTTTCAAACATATAGGGGAAAAGTTTGCATACTACGTCTTCATGTTGGAAATTCATAAGCATGATCGCTATTATAAATTTCTTGATATGATCTTCAGGCAATCCAGAGATTTCGGGATCGAACTTAGGAAGCAAATTCTCTGGATGTCAAGGAAGGTTATGAACTGGTCCTAGGAGGGTCAAAGCATCTCTGGCCAACCAGGGTTGATTTTTCAGAGGTGGGTTCCCATTTTCATCATTATGGTCATTGTCGCCTTCCATATCTTAAAAATCTGAGTTAAACTCCTCCTCTTCTGAAAAATTGCCTGGTTCAGAGATGTCGTCGACTGGCATTTCAGGTATCAAATCAAGAGGATCTTGGATTTTGGTAATTGTGAAATCTATTAAGTCTTCTACCGAGTGCACGAAAACCTCATCGGGAGTACTAAATAATAGTATTCTTTGTTGTTTTCTTCAAGGGAGTATGGTAGCTAAGGACAACACACATATCTGTCAGGTGTAGGCTCTTGTTATTCTTTTGAATTGATTTACCTCCTCGTGAGGAAGAGAGTAAGGTATTTCAGGGTGAAAAGGTTCTTCCTCGAGCTGGGGTGAGTTACTCGTTTCAGGAGTACTCAACATGTGTGGGATGTCTTGTGAATGAATAGCCATTCATGTGGGTTGTTTTGAATCTATACGTTGTTTGAAATACTCTGTAGAATATATATCCAACGATAAATTCTAAGGCCTCTCCTTCTAGCGCCAATTTTGTTGATGGGTCTTAAATCTCTTGATTCAACAGTAGGAACCAAACCCACCACCAAGGCCCAATTAGACTCTACAACATTTAATAGTGGAATGGTTCTCCATATCTTGTGATCTAGCCAAATTATTGATGGGCTTTACGTTTTCTTGTGAAGACTCTTCCTTCAGTTTGGACTATCTCTTTTTTGTATTTTCTCTTAGGTGGGACCGATATGAGATGTAAGCCAGTATAAACCAACTTGGAAACAAAAATAGAATTAATCTTGACTGAGGGGAAGAGGCTGAACTTGGGATAACCCACTACTCAAGCATGCAGACAATAATTTTACACCACAGACATAGTACTAATGCATTAACCATGTGAGCATCTAATTACTATCTGAGATACTAATTACCAGAAATAAAACACATATGCAATAAGATAATGGCAAGAAAAATAATTCATCTACCACAATCATTCATCACATAATAACACAACAATCCATCTTCATCATTAAAGCAAAGAACAACAAAACATTGCACCAGATAACTTAACAACATAATTAATTGCTCTTACTCATTACAACATCATTCATGAAACAGGATAGGAAATAGTTCTTCTCCATGTCCAATCACACATGCAGTTGATGAAAATAACTTTTCTCTGGTCCAGAAGGACTTCTCAATTAAAAGGGATCTTCAAAATAATTCTTAACAACCAGAAAGAAAGAGTTCTTGCAACAACCATCGACCTCTAACTAATTGGTCAATGTTCTTATTTATAACATAAAATCCAACTGAAAATAACGGCTAAGTGTAGTTTGAACAAAACAAAATTCACCATGTGGCTTCCTCTTCTAACAGTTTCTTTAATCAATCAACTCGAGATATCACCTGAAAGGGTGAATTTCCTCATACTCTGACCAACTGATAAATAGATCCTCACAAGTTTGGGCCCATGGAAACCTATGCTGCTCCATCAGAGCCTCGTAGAATCCTCTTATCTCCATCACATGCACTTGGTACTTCACTAGACTAGTGTTTAACTTCTATAGCATGGTTTGAGCCTTCATCGGATGTTCCATAAATATTTGCACCTATCCTGGTGAAGTATCGTTCACCTTGGCTAGCTCTTCGGCCTATAGTGAATCCTGCTTGGCATGTGATTTGACTCTATCGCATAAGTCAATGAAGTTTTCGGGGTTGCTAAACTGGGGGAGTCTGATACACTTCATTACTTTGTTGATTTTACCCCAATGTTTCTCACATTTTGCCCATTTCTTTTGAATTTCTCTGTGTGGTTCCTGAGACATCTTATCCCGATACTCGACTGATCGCTTCATACGATCAAGACTTATTTTTCCCAACATTCGGATGCTGTGTTCTTATTTATCTCAGCCCTGTTGGACTGCATAGATGTATTTGACTCTTTCTATGGATTGTTGCGCCCTTTCATGCCACCGCTCCATATCCTTACATGTTGTGAGTTCCATGAGAGTGTTTTCCTAGAGCTAGGATATCTTTGCAGTGAATAGGTGTCGCTCGTGTGTGAACCTATTGTAAGCCTCTTCGAACTCGCTTCTCAGATAAATCATAGTCTGAGTGGTGCCCTGATAGTATTCAGCCAGCTAGTTCAAGTGTTCCAAATCCTTCAGGGCAGAGGCCAACTCTTTTCCATCCCATTTAGCTCTGTCCAGGGTGGCATCTGAAATCGCCATCCTTGCGCCAATGAACTCAGATGTTCTGGCATTTTCTATGTTTATCAAATCCTCCTCTCTGGTGATGAGGATGGAGTTATCCAACATGATTCTCCTTTTCTTTGTGGTTATTTGGATGATGGCCCTCTTCTTTCAATCGGAGGATATCACATAGATATCGGCCACCTTGTCCACCGATTCAGGAATCTGTTGATCACCCCATGTGAGTGTGTTTCCCAGATTTCCAGTGGTGTATACTTATTCCATATCATGATCTTTAACTCTCTCATTGTACTCCAAGGGCCTGGTCTCTTCCTGTTGCTTATCGATGATCTGAGTATCAAGCAAAATCGAGACATTGGGAAAAGACTCGATACGTACTTGTCCATCGGTCTTGGGAATGTCGATTTCCTTTTGTGGGGATCCTTCCTTTGAATCATTTGGTTCCGCCTTGTCTTTCAAATTATCTGCTCGGGTCTCCAACGCATTAGGCCTCTTTGTGTCAGAAACATTTTCAATTTCTATTTCCTTCTCTAGGACCTCTTTGGTTCGAAACCTCAGATCAGGCAAAGAAGCCTTTTCAGGTCCCTTTTCTTCTTGGATCTGCACAGGGGTCCCAAGAGATGTTTTCAAGCTCTCATCATCATTATATATTTATAAATTCACTCAAAGTATTAGGTGCGCCTGATTCCACTAATACTTCACCCACCTATAGTTGAATCATCGCACCTATTGGCGATCCAACTAGTGGCCTTGTGGAATCAATTTTATTTGACCCATTGTCATTACCAGGGTTTATGGAATCAGGGTTGCTCACCCCCACTAAGATTTCTTATGGGATTTCAGTCAGAATCTTTGGCACTATGATGAGGTCCAGGCTATCCTGCATCTGCTTCATCAACAGTTGGGAATGTTGATAGATGAGTCCCCCCATCCCATGTATATCTTGAACTTCGGAGAAATTCCTAGCTTGTACTAGGGCTACCTGAGAAATCCCTATCATTTCAGTGGTTCCCTGGGGATATCCCACTGCTCCGACTAATATCATTTCTTCTCTTGTATTGATGGTCTCCTAAACTGTTTGTTCCAGTACTATTTCTTTCTCAACCCAACTCATAGACTTGAATATGGTTGCCTTGGGGTTAGCCATCCTCGACATCACCTCTTCCCAGTCTTGAGAATTTTTAGTGAAGATTTCATCCTCAAACCTGTCGTGGGAATATGGCCAACAAGATGATACCTGTTGCGCATGCTTTAGGACCAGGCCCTTGGGGTCATGCTTGCGAAAATGGTCAGTCTATAATCGTAACTCCAATTGGCTTAACCCTTCTTGCTTTGCCTGCGCGGTGTCCTTTACCATGTAGAAACCAATATGGAACCCATAGGGTATGAAGGCCTGCTTCTTATCCTTTACCAAAGTAGCATTGTAACCTTGTAGGATGCTCTGATAATATATTTCCCCTACTATTAGTCGATCAGAGACATATACAGGTAGCAGAAGAGGTGCTCTAGTGGCACTAAAAACCCTAATGTAGGTATCGCGCTCATCCAGATACTAGTGGCCAACCTTCGATATAATATTTTTGGCTATGTCCTATAGCCTTGGGCATTATTTCTTGAACAAAAACAAATGAATGTGTGCAATAAAATGGTCACATATAAGAGATTATGATTTGTTGTACTTGTTCTCCCACAATAGGCCAAAATAAATTTCTTGTGTAGACGACGTCAAAAAGATAAGATGCCATGTAAAAGGACAGGGTTTCTCCTTCTTTCGACGTTTGAGCTTGCCAGATGCAGGTGCTCAACTATTTGGAGATTATTGCACCCTAGTTAAAACCTATTCCATAAATGCATGTGGTATATGCTAGAGGCATCCAAGCTTCTGAAAACCTGGAGCAATCATTTTTCCCCATGAAATCCATAGAGGAGGTACATTAGATAGATGTAAGGCTCTCTAAGGTTGGCCGTTGGGTACCAGTCGGAGGTCCAATTGGTGAAATTTTTATCCTCTCTCCACCAGGAAGCCATCACCTTACTGGTGTCGTGTTTCTCATAGAAGCTCAAAACAAAATCAATATTCAACTGCTCTTTCGGTTCTCTGAGCTTGTAATAATTATGCACTTCTACTGGAAGGAAAACCTTGACACACCCGTCATTTTCGCCATTAATCAAAAAATATTGTGTCTCATTCTGATCGATAACCCATTTCAAGAGTTCAATGGAAGGAAATACCGAAGTCCTACTTTCCACCATGTGCAGATATGCATTTTGGACATTCAGGAGGAATTCATCATTCAGTCTTCTCGTATCAAGATCATTGTGCAGGGTATATTCTAGGAGTTCCTCCTGCTTAATCTTCTTAAAGATTTCTTCCCAACGCGGGAATACTATATTGGTCCCAATGTTTGCCTCTGTGTCTCCAAAGGGCGAGGGTTGAGAAAAAGATTTCTTGGTGGTGGTTTTGATGACAAGCATCGATTTTGGAGCGAATTCCAATTGTCTCGCCACCGCTGGGGAGGAACCTTCTACCACCTCTGGTTTCTGTAGCTTTGGTGCTCTTGGAGAGTTCCTGGTGGTGGGATTCTTAGGAGGCATCATTCCTACAACCAAAACTGATCTTTAGGCAGGTGTACAGATTGACATCGAATAAAACATATGAAATGAAGCATAAAAAATTCATAGACCGATACATACCTATAACGCTTGCTAAACTGTTGTTTTTTTTTATACTCACTAGACCTTGGTAGCTATCCTGAGACAGCTTGTCTTGCTCCTCTGGATGATCTCAATTCCTTTGCACACATAATAACGTTGTTTTCAATGACTTAGAAGATATAACAGGAGATATCCTACCAGTTGTATCGACCAGTTAATATGAGTAATGGGCGAAATTCAAAACAATATACTGTTGAATCTCTGAAAATAAATTCTATGTGGGTTGATGGTAGAGGCACGGGGAGTAAAATGCATTGTATCGGCAAGTTAAAATGGTCCTTTTGATTCATGCATGAATTAGCAACTATTGCGAGATTCTGGAATTAATTAAACTTTAAATGCATCTTATCTAATGTATCTCAGAGCTAAAACGTCCCATCACATCACCTTCTTAGTGGGCAGATCGGGAATCGATGATATTCTTATGCATGTTTCCATCGATATCCTCTTGAGAAAACTTTCGATGCCGATTGACTTCATCGTAGGGTATCGACGTGGCACCACTGACTCATGATACAGAGCACTAACGAATAGGAACTTAGATTATGGGTAATGGTTGGACTCGAGACTTTTTTTAAGTCGAACGCACTAAACTAAGCTTGACATTGCGACTGCCGATGTCGGGAGAGTATCGGGGATCGAACTTCGAGAATAAAACTAGCACACATTTTCTTCATGGGTATCTTCCTTCGAATCTTCTAGTACCAAAAATGCTTCGAAAGTCGGCGATCGACGATTATTATTTCATTTTCGTTCAGTGCTTATTCTTTTAACCTTTCACCGATGCCAAATTGATCAGTCATTCAGCGATATTCTTGGTGATGCTTTTCGTGAAAGAAATTATGTGTCTACTGACACCGACAAACATTGCAACTCGACAAATTTGGTTCTCTCTAGCATTTCTTTTCACTCTTAATCCTTTCTGATGTCAAATTCCTTAAGCGCATCCAAGAAAACTTTGACTATCATTTCTCTAATTTAGATATTAGTCCTTTAAGTTAATGATTTTCACATGTCCAAGGAATCTTTTAAAGACTTAATGAGAATTAAAAATGATAATCAAAGGACACATTTTTCATATCATACAATGTCAAAAG
This sequence comes from Picea mariana, assembly GCA_032191745.1. Classification (NCBI taxonomy): domain Eukaryota; kingdom Viridiplantae; phylum Streptophyta; class Pinopsida; order Pinales; family Pinaceae; genus Picea; species Picea mariana. Next base: position 19,498 of record JASDQU010372938.1, read on the forward strand.
ATCAAGTGGTACCCAAAAAGTGAAATTTTACGTAGACCTTTTAGGGTGTGTTGAGTGCTCAATAGGTTCTTGTCGTCCCCTCAACTACCTATGGACCAGCTCCTAACTTGATTTGACCCTCAAATCCAAGATGAATATGAATGGGGGGCTATTTAAAGACCTAAGGGTGCCCTAAAGGGCCCCTTGTCCACACTAAGAACCAGTTGGATATTGTTGGCACAGGGGTAGACCCAGGGTTCAACGCTACAACAACACACCAACAAAACCCTAACTACTAGCCCTTTCGGCAACATCTGCGAAGCATATGAAGTCTCACCCGAGGTAGAGGAAGGTGTGGTTGTAGGAATCAGATGTATGCAACCTTAGTTAGGACACAGATATGTGATTCTAGTATTTAACAGAGCATTCAATAGTAAACCTTCATCAATATCTAACCAATATCTACTCCACAGATAAAATAGAGCATCACAGCATTCACCCAGATCTAATGTATCTAATCACTTAACATAAGGAATTAGATCAGATATAGCAGATTCAAGCATTAAGCAAGTTCACAGAGGTTAGATCTAGCATCTAGAATCATCATAAGCACAAAGTATAAACAGATCTATCTATCTATCTATGTCAAGCACTTAGCAGATAACACATAAGTACACCAACAACAATACATGAAGCATAGCAACACAACATATACGTGGTTCACCCCCACCCTGGGGCTACGTCCACCAACTCTTCTTATTTATTAGATTCTTCAATCAGATACATGCACAGAGCCACAACAACCTTACTCTTCATAGGACATGAGATCTACATAGCTCACTAGATCCTCCTTCCTTGTGTTACATCACAAATCCCTTCATAGTCTGTTATAACCACTTGAACTTAGCTCTGTAATTCTCTCATAGTATGCATAATGCATTTACATGCCACACTTGCACTTAGCACAACATCACATAGATGCCTCTTCTTCCCTCTTTTTCTTACATTGCCTAGACATCTTATTTATAGATTATAAAATAGGCCTAAGCATGGGTAAACCCATGGGCCAACATTCCCATACCCGTTACATATTCCCAAATCCCAAAAAGGAGCCAAAAAATGGTCAAGATCCCACGATCTCTTCTTCGTCTTGTGCTCTTCCTTTGATAGGTTTTCTAAGTCCAAAATGGTCAAACTTGACCAAGGATCTCTCAAAACTTTATCGAAGGTGAACAGGCCCCAAACACTCACCTGTGACTCATCCCAAGTCACTCTAATGTAGGACGTTTTTCTTCGAAATCCTCGAGCTTGGTTCAAGCTACTTTGACTTGATGTTGTGCTATGACCGCTTGTTCAACAAACTCTTGGATGACTACATCGTTCACAGGTCCTTCCAGGCATTGTTCAGCTACATTAACAACCTGCTCTAGTTCTGCTCGTCGACCTTCAACTTCTATGAACAATTGTTAGGCCTTATATTGCACGGGTTGGAGTATTTGAGTTACTTCCATAACTCTGCTCTGAATAGCATGAATATACTTCTGGGAAGTGAATTGCTCTTGAGATCTCTTCATTATTTCCACAACTGACAAGAGATTCAACTGTGCCTGTATCGTTTCGCCTTGATACTTCGCCTCTTGGAGCTTTGAGTCCAGTGCTCTTGATTCTCAACTCTTAGCAAGTCTCTCATATGTCAGGGCACTACGATCACTCAATTTCTTCTATTCCATAGCAAGGGCCTTTAGTATCTCAATTGCGCTCTTGGAAGTTGCTTCTCTTTGGTCCTTCACATCATGTGGGGTCTTGGGCACTGCACATAGTTCTAAGTCAGCGATGCATTGTTGTAGCTGTTGGATCACTTCTTCAAGCTTCTCTACTTGTTGTGTAACTTGATATTCTACCTTTACTTCTACAAGTATCACAGAGCCAAGTGCTCGGTTGACTACTTCCTTTACTTCGATTTTCTCAGTGAGAAACTGTTCCTTTCCTTGCTATATCTGTGCTTTTTCTTCGTCGAACTTCGCTTGGAGGGAAATATTTTTCTGTTTTGTAGCTGGATGTTGTTCTACAAGTACTCCTTGTACTTGCATCAAAGCCTGGGTGGCTTGTTCTGTTTTCTCTTGTGCTCGTCAAAGGTGAGCTTTGACTATGTCAGCTAATCGATGGAGTTGGATTGGCTTGTCTCCCAACGTTGGTGTTCCCAATGGCAGAGGCACAGTGGAGACTATGCAGATAGAATTTAGTGCCTATTGTACCCCTCGGAGTTTGATTTCAATCCTATCATACATTTCTTCCTACTTGGCCTCTTGTTTCTCTTCTATTTCTAGCGAAGCATCATTTAGGGCTTCTATGAGGAAGTCGAAGTCGTAAGAGGTGAGGACAGTCTAGATCTTGTCCATGTAGGCTTTTGATTTCTTCTGGGAAGAAGGTTTTGGAGGTGAACCCTTCCTCTTATTCAGGGAATCAAACTCGTCTCCTTGATTATGTTCAACTTCTTTGTCATCTAAGTCTTCACCATCACCTCCTTGCTCTAGTGATATGGAAGCAGTCTTCATGGATGCACTGTCTAATCCTTGGACCTCTTTGGTCTTCTTTGTTCTGTAGGTCTGGGTGTATCATGCGCATTTTTTGGGCTGTTGATGTCGAATATCTCTGCGGGATTAGCGGGAATAAGGAAGTCAGTGGACCATTCCTTAGTAATCTCCTCCAGTCCTCCTCTGTCAGCTTGTAGTAGGACTGAAGTTGTTTCTTATGTTCATCGACGTGCACTGTAATATAAATGAAATGTCAATCTGCATTGAACTTCATCAAAGTCAAGAACCAGTGTAGATTGTTCGGAGTCATGCAAGGCTCGAACTAGATGGATCTCTTCAACTTATCATAGTAGGTATGAAAAACAACATTTGACTGCCATTGTTTGTTCATATCGCTGGAATACCAAAGTGTACTGAATTTCGTGGCCAACGACTTAAATGGCTCGATGTCAGGGAAGGTTGCACCTTCTGGCATATCCCAGGTGATGAATGTGATAAGGATTAAAATCCAACTAAAATGGAATTTGTAACCTTGATCTTGTGCTTCTCTACAATCTAGTTCCAATGGATTCACCAAGTACTTCACCCAGTTCATCTGTAGGCCTTCTACACACTTCCCTGCGAGGTCGACTACAAAGCCGGTGACTTGGGTAGGTCAGTTCTTTCTTACTAACTTCCCTTTAATCAAATGATAGGTGAAGTGCACTGTGCCACTCTATATAGAAGCTACCTTGTAGCCTCGCATCCCCTTCTCGACATCGCCATAGGTGTCCTTGATCCTCTGTGATAGAGCACAATCCATGGATTTTCCTGGATAAAAATCTCATGGATCAGGTCCCTGCATACTCAACCCTGTGATCTGATTGATCAGCTTCGGATCAACTGTGATAGATGGTCTAGAAACAAATAGTCGCCATGGTAACAAGAAATTAGCATCTTGACATAGGCATTCACCTCCTGGTGTCTTCTGAAGTGTGGGATTTCCATGACATTCAGCAAGGTGGACTACACGAGGTTATGGGTCCACATCTGGGGGATTATCTTTGAATTCTTCCCCTTCGTTCTGGTTAGATACTTATGTGGGGTGAACATGTTATAGACTTTTCGGTTGCTGAGGTTGAAGTCACTGAACTTCAACGCTGCAATATTTTCTTGGTCTGCTCAAACTACGCGGATCCCCTTCGGGAGGTTCGCAGTGACCAAGGTGTACTCAAAATATCTGGGCACCCTATCTCAATTTACTACGCCACTTCGAGGTGGGATGTAGGTGGGTAATATAGTCGGGATAAATTTGGCATTTGCTAGATCATCCCTGTTCTTGGTTCGTTATTCATCTGATGGTTGGGATGGTCTGAATCCACGAGCAGTCAACAAAGAGGCTTGAAGTCCTCTTGTCGATGATGCTTGCACCCCTATAGACATTGACATGACTCGTTCAGTCATGAGGTCGAACAGAACTTCTTCGAAAATTCTCTCTGCTATGCTGAACTCGTCTGACATACACGCTCGGGGTTGGAAATCTTCGGGTTCGAGGAGTAACTTAGAAACTGCAATAGGATAGAAGGAAATATATCACAATGATGACTGTATAAAATCAATAATCTACGGGCTCAAATTCACAATTAGAAAAAGTGTTCTTGGTGCATGGCACAATGGGATAAATAGGTAACTCAGCAACGGGTCACTTGCAACGGGTATGAATCCTTCCTGAACTCTGTTCTGTCCATTATGGCGTGGTCCTAATAGTCTGATGGTGATATTTATGGTCATAAATGCCTTTCTACCCATTTGAAGCGTTGGTCTAACGGTTATAACATCCCCAATGGCTATATTTCTTCACCATGGCGAAGCGCCATGTGTCGTTGTGCTGATATCTCGACGAAGCTCCAATTTTGCAAATTTTCCTTCTGCGAGGTTCCTTCTAGATCTTTCTACAACTTTTCAATCTTAGCTCTCTTCTTACTTAGTTTTCTATCCTTTTTTCTAGTGAGCTTTGTCTCAGTATTCTTTTTTCCATTCTGATTCTTATCTTCTTTTGACATAGTGACTTCACGTTTTTGAGATTCTTTCCTAGGCTTCAAGGGTAATACTTCTTTTTTATCTGGGATAGGTGTTTCAGTCTTCGGTGGGTCCTCTAGTGTTCTTGTAACTTTGATATCTACGTCATTGTTGTTAAATATTTTTGATCTATTCTCTTGTTCTTTGATCAAGTGTGTGATCCTTTTAGTCATAAAATATTTTAACTCCTGCTTCTTCTGCTCTAAGACTTCTTCTTCTTCCTTCCTTCTGGATTGATCTCTTTCAATCCAAGGTCTTCCTAGTAACATGGTAAATGGAGCGTTGTCCTCAATAAATTTAATGATCTCAAAATATTCTTCTATCGAAGTTTCATTGACATTCATAGGTATTTGAGAGAGATTCCCACATAGGGTTATCAATTTTCCTCTGAATAATCCTATTCCTCCCTGTGAAGGAACCATAACAGGATTTCCTAAAATTTCACAGGTTCTTTCTATCATAACATTCACCTGTGTTTCCTTATCCAGAACACAGTCAACATCAAAGTCTCCTAATCTTTCTTCAATGCATTCTTTTTCGTTGAAGATCTCTGATAATCTGACATGTTGGTGCTCATTCAGGGTTTCTCTCATCTGTAACAATACTTTCTCTAATTCTTTCTAGGATTCTACCATAATCTTAGTTTTTGGATCTGCCTTAGGGTTTTCTTGGTTCATATTCATTCTTTCAACTTTAGCAATCATTCTAGGGCAATACAATACTTCATGGTCCATAGATTTACAACAAAGACAACTAGGTCTTCTCCCAGGGAATTCCTTAGAAATATGTCCTGGTTTTCTACAACTATAGCAGAGGTTTAATCCTCTCTTTCTTTTAACTGATCCCCAACCTTTCTTGAACTGCACACCACGATCATGGTAGTTAACCTGCAAAAAAATATTTCTAGGATCCTGCATCCACTTGTTAGTCCAAACATTCTTTCTATGCATAGGTATAACATATCTTTCACTATTCTTATTAGATCTACTCATGTAAAACCTTCTTTCATCTACCAGTACCCTAGTTTTTAAGCTCGGACATAATCTATCAAACATACCTAGATCCATGCTTTAGAAACAAATTTTTCCACTTGTCTTACTTCTATAGAGCACAAAGATTTTAGATCTAGAATTTTTCACTATTATTACCTTTATCAGAGCACAAAGCTTGTATATATTACCTCTTTTCTTGGCATAGAGCTTCACAAGTCAAGCAGAATGTTGTGCACTAGGGAAATAGATATACACATGGAGCTTTCTCAGTTTCAGGCTGAATCTTTGCACAAATATTCTTCTTCCTCAGTTCCCAGCAATCACAGTTTCACTCCTGGCAACGCAACCATTTGTTGGCGCAGGGGCAAACCCAGGGTTCAACGCTACAACAATGCACCAACAAAACCCTAACTACCGACCCTTTCGGCAACACTTTTGAAGCAAATGAAGTCTCACCTGAGGTAGAGGAAGGGGTGGTTGCAGGACTTAGATGTCTGCAACCTTAGCTGGGACACAAATATGTGATTCAATTATTTAACAAAGCATTCAACAGTAAACCTTCATAAATATCTAACCAACATCTACTCTGCAAATAAAATAGAGCATCACAACATTCACCCAGATCTAATGTATCTAAGCACTTAGCATAAGGAATTATATTAGATCTAGCAGATTCAAACATTAAGCAAGTTCACAGAGGTCAGATCTAGCATCCCAACTCATCATAAGCACAAAGTATAAACAAAACTATCTATCTATCTATGTCAAGCACTTAGCAGATAACACATAAGTACACCAACAACAATGCACAAAGCAGAGAAACACAGAATATATGTGGTTCACCCCCACCCTGGGGCTACATCCACCAACTCTTCTTCTTTATTAGCTTCTTCAATCAGATACATGCACAGAGCCAGAATAGCCTTACTCTGCATAGGATAGGAGATCTACACAGCTCGCTAGATCCTCCTTCCTTGCGTTACAGCACAAAGCCCTTCACATTCTGTTACAACCACTTGCACTTAGCTCTACAAGTCTCTCACAGTATGCACAAAGCATGTACAAGCCACACTTGCACTTAGCACAACATCACATAGATGCCTCTTCTTCCCTCTTTTCCTTACATCGCCTAGACATCTTATTTATAGATTAAAAAATAGGCCTAAGAATGGGTAAACCCATGGGCCAACATTCCTATACTCGTTACATATTCCCAAATCCCAAAAAGGACCCAAAAAAGGGCCTATATCCCACGATCTTTGCTTCGTCTTGTGCTCTGCCTTCAATAGGCTGTTGAAGTCCAAAATGGTCAAACTTGACCAGGGATCTCTCAAAACTTGGTCGAGGGCCAACATATATTGCCTCAAAGACATGCTATAAATGGATGCCATGGGTACACTAAGAATTTAAGAATCTTATAATATTGTTATGTTGCCTTATTCCTCCTTCAAGAATCCTCTTTTCTTATTGGAGAATTCTAGCAACATTCCAATAAGTTATTCCACTCAACTCTTGAGGGAATAGGCTTGGATTTCTTCACCATTTGATTTCTTGTTTATCATTGTAAGAAGATCTCTCTAATAGGGAACTCAAGAGACTTCCCAAGGAGGAAGAGGGGATCCATAAGTCCTCCTTTCTCTATGGTGTTTCGCCAACTAATATAGTTATCCATTGGTGGCATAATCTTGGTCATTTGGTTGATTGATTTTTGGTTCAAATTTTCTTGTGCAATTTAGTTTTATTTCCTTAGTTGTTTTTAGTTTATTTGCGTGTTTATTTCATGTGCTTGGATTATCTAAATCATGCACTAACCTCTGTCTTGTCTAGCAGGACCAACTAGACTTGTAAGTACCCTTGTTTTTCTCACCCAAGTGACGAAACATACATAACACTTATTCTGCATCTCCATACCCATGCATAATTTTAGTGACATAGGTTATTCATAAAAGGTCAATGCTTAATTTGCAATAAAATGGCATTAATAATTTTTGAGGTTTACGTAGGTAGTGTTGTCCCTGAGATGATTCCTGGATACAGAATTATGTCAAGGCATCCATAATGATTTACACTTATTTTCAATTATTTCTTACAACTAAATAACAAAAAAAATGTTTTTTATGACTAGTTTTTGGGGTTACAAGTCCAAGTATAATGGGTGCACTAGTTGAGACCCCACAAAACAAAAGGAATTCAAAACCATTCAAACTTACCTGAGATACGAATTATCTCGAGAGGAAATTCAATGATATATCCAAAATCATACCATTTCATTTGTTAGTCCCCATTAAAATATGAAAGTATTGTACTCATAGGGACTTCCTCAGCCTGCCCCTATCAACAACCCCAGCTTCACTAGTGTTGTAAATAGGGAAAGCACCCTTGGTGTCGCTAGAATTAGTAAGTGTATATTTAAGGCTATAAGGAAAAGTGGAAAAAAATAAAAAAAACTTTTCTTTCCATTAAAAAAAATATTCACACCAAAGTCTCCTTGGTTTGATTTCCTTGTGATCAAATAAATGTTTTCTTGTCTGATAGTAGCATGAAAAAATAAAAAAATAACATACTAAATTATTGATAACGTAAATTAACTAAACCTTATTTATTTGATTGCTTCACAATTGAACATATCCAATGAATTAAATACCTACAAACATATTACCATGAGTTGAATTCTAAGAATGTGGTCAACCATTATTCTATATATACTCTGATTCAAAAGAAATTTCTAGTTACCTCTATCTTTATAACACAAGTCCATTAGGTAGCAAGTGTATCCTTTCCTTATACTATATTGTGTTGAGGTATGTAGATTTCTCCTTCAATACTTTCTCCCCACTTCTCCCCATTGACTCTTTCTTTTCGGCAAGAAAATCCACACTTATTGCATCCATACCATGCTTTATAGTTTCTTTTGAATCTCCATACCAATGCATAATTTGATTGACATAGGTTATTCATAAAAGGTCAATTATTAGTTTGCAACAAAAGGGAATTAACAATTTTTGAGTTTTATGTAGGTAGTGTTGTTCCTAAGATGATTCATGTCTAGGGAATTATGTCAAGAAATCCATAATTATTTACAATTATTTTCTATTATTTCCTACAACTAAGAAAATAATCAAACTTAGTACATGAAACTTTAAAATTGGAACTCATGTTTTTCCTACCATCTGATTTATCAATATTGCTATCAATGTTCATTGAATCAATCACTAACTTGAGAAAGCATTATACATCACCAAGTCCTCTGAATAGGCCTTTCTGCACATTGAACATTGGAAAACATGAATATTAAGGGAGAACATAAAATGACACATCATATTACATTCAATAATATCTAAAAACAATATCATTAAAAGGATAACAGGAATACCTTAATGAGCTCCTCTTAGTTTTGAGAATAATTTATTTTCTACTAAAAAGGGCCAACCACGTGAAGTTGGAATCTCATTTGGCCCCTCCCCTCCCCCCTTGCATCACTCTCAATTCCAAAGTATTATATAAAAAAAAAAGAGAGAGAGAAAAAAAAAGAATAAAAGCAATAAATAAGTTGAAGCATGAAGTTATGCATTAAGGAGATAAATCAAAATATGTTGCAGAGAAGAAAGAGTTTGGTAAATATGTAGAGAGGAGAAAGATAATACAAGGAAAGAAGACAAGTTTGGAGATCCGTGCAGATAACGATTGAAGGCATTAATTATCAAACATGACGGGGCATGCATTGAAGGAAAAACATGACAACAAAGAAGGGAACCACGTAGTCATAAATGAAATCAATAAGAATATTTTTACATGTTAGAAAATCTAATGCATGATTCATCGGAGGATACAAAGTTAATGAAATGTTAAGGAAAGTGGATTAGACTTCAAATTCAGGTGTGAATATGAATAGAAACAATTGGAAACAGGTGATAAAAGAATTATAATTGTTGATGGAAAAATGTTATTGTATTTTGATATTTCATAGAGATCAATGAGAACATAGAGTCGAGAAAACACAGGCAGAGTCGAGTAAGAATAATTGTAGAGAGAAGTTGCAGAGAGATATGGTTCCACCCAAAGAAGTCATGGAATCAACATCAAAACTGAAGAAACAATGCACTAAGCCACCGGTAGTAGTTGTATAGGAAGAAAATCCAAGAGAATCTGTGTCAGAGCCGATTTCAACCAATTTTGCAAAGGATTACATACCACCTAGAAATTCGTCAGCAAATATGGTCAAGCTAAACAACGAAGTGAAGTATGAGATTGGGGAGCCATAAATTCCACCAGGATTTATAGTGGAAGGAGATATGTTAGGTGCAATGACTATTTTGAAATTCATAGATCACAACCTATCAGATGAGAAGAAGTTCCCAAACTAACACCGAGGAAATATTTGAATACTTTCATCTTCCCAAAGACATCATTTATTAGGGTTGATACATAGACTTGGGAAATAGGATTGTCGAAATCTGGGATCCTTAATCTGTTATATATCTCACACTTTGGAAGGAGCATCGAGATCAAAGATCGTGTGAAGATGCTATTAAGATACATTCATGGAGGATACATTTGTCTAGATAGAGACATGTCCATTGATATGGAGTTGATAACAAGGATAACAAGGTTCCCAATGGCATGAGAGGATCCATCACTACTATTTTAAGATAAGTCAAATGAGAAATATATATCATAAAGGATGAAAGATACGTTTTCTATGTTTAGAGTATCACATGGGCTCGATGTATCAAATATCAATGAAGACTACGTCAAGTTTGCAATGCAATTGTTGGATTGCAAATTTCTGAGGAAGTGTCACAAAGATCAAGTGTCAGTGGGTGTGATAGTAGTGGTAGATAAGTGTGTCGAAGGAATACATATTAATTGGGTGACTATCCTAGTTAACTAGTTCCCAATCAACTGTAGGGAATCATAAGAGAAAGGTATGGAGTTTCATTATGCATGGTTTCTGATACTAGTAGCACTAGTGGCTTGGAAGGAGTTGAAAGACTCACAGTTTTTATCAGCAATGAATAAACCATGTTTGGAAACACGATATGCCAACTTGTGGCATACCACACACAAGGAAACATTTCATAAGTTCATGATGACATGGAAGTAGGCCTGAAGTGGCTTGAGACGGGCCACATATGAGTTTTGGGGGCCTATTGGAATAGGTCATTTTGGGTATGTTTTGGGAATCATGCAAGAGAATATCATGCGACATTTTGGAAAAGGAGTGGATCACGCAACAAGTATTTAGCACATTTCAAGGAGTGAGAGTGAAAGAGGAAAAAGTTAGTTAGGAGTTTTGGGACATTTTTTCGACTTTTTAATGGTCTAGGAACTAATATCATTGTATAAATATGTAATGGGTTTTTGGGTAGAGGTAGTTCATGGATTGGCTTATAGGATTTTGGTTAGTTAATTTGAGCTCGTAAGTTTAGTACTATGGTTTTTTTGATTTGATGAGTATGAGATGAGTCAAAGATAAGTCGAGAGATATGTATGCACTACAACATAGAATGAATTGGGAAGGTTTGGGTTTTTACTTAAGATCATTGTATGAGCTCACTATGCATGATTGTAATGAAGACTATGAATGAATAATATAAGAAGCCAGTCATTGTGGACGTAGCCCAGTTTGAGGTGAACCATGTTAAATACTTGTGTTCTGATGTGTATGTTGTTATGATGTTTTTTTTAATCTTTCTAATGTGCACATATAATGAATAGTTAATATGAACATGATAGATAACCTAATGGTTCCATGCATATGTTGAATGGTTAAGTAGGATGAATATGCCATAGATTATTATGTTGTTATGGCTTCAAACACATGATAGATAAATGAATGTTAAGTAAAGAACTAGGATGAATGCCTCATATTCCCCCATTACTGTGGAATCTCGGTTCCTATAGTCCCCATAGGTACCTCAAGTAAGACTTCATATGATTGAGGGTGATGCTAAAAGGGACACTTTAAAGTGTAGGTATATTTCCAATGGATCCATTTAAGCATCCAACTGATCTATGAATGAGATCCAAGACTGTGGAACATATTGAGGATTGTACCAATGAGTCAGGGGCACTCTCAATGTGTACTTTAGAAAAAATTGAACCAGATGCACTCATAATCTGATTGCATTGTTTGACCAACAATTCTTTGGAACCATGATTCAATATAATTAATTCTTGGTTTCTCAATATCACTACTATCTTTGATTGGATAAGGAATTTCCAATTTTAACATACTTTCATCTTTCTCCTTATCACTAACTGTATCCAATAATTTTGATTCACTGGAAATGTTTTGAAAACATTCTTCCTTCATGAAATGGAAATATTGACCATAAATATTCTCAATATTATTTTCTTCCACCAATTATTTTTTCTTCCAATGCTATTGTGATTTTTCATCATGTGTTGCAAGGCTGAAATATTCTTGTACATTTGGTGGAGGCTCCTCGATTTCATTTTCAATTTTTATACTTGAAATATCTTCATATGGAGTATGTGAAGATATTAAATATTCCTTGTATTGTGTCCATATGAGAGAGGTTGGGTGGTAAAATTCTTTAGAAAATAAATTTTCTAACACGTCCCAACTGATAATAGTCCCAGGAAGCAATGAATGGAACCATTCAAGAGCATTCCCAGGAAATATTTGTAAAAATAATCTAAACGTAATATTTTCTTCAGCGAGATTGAAAATATCACATGTACATTTGAATATAAAAAAATATTTCTCTGCATCGTCCGAAGTGTTCCCAAAGAATGTAGAAAAAATTTCCATAGAAATATTGGGCATTTGAAAATCTACTTCTAGCATATTTAAGGGGCCTCTATGTAGTCGCCTTCTTCTTTGGGAAATTGCTCCTTTTGTTGATTCTTGTAAATCCATTGATGGGATTGGTGGAGAAGGAAAAGTAACATCACAACATGAACACAATTATTTATAGGGTTCATAATATATACCTTCTTGAGGTTTTTGAATCTTTCCAATGGAATTTTCAAAGAGTTTAAGAATTATTTCAATGGAATCACTAGGGAGTTCATTCTCCCAAATATTTGATCGTTATTAGCTCTTTTTGAGGTCATCCAAACATCTTTGGATAATATTTTTATAAACCTCATGCTATTGGCATGTTTACAGGCAGAGTGTGCTTTTCATTGATGGAAAAAATAGTAGCGACGATGGCATGTCTAAAGGCAAGAACAACAACGACGATGGAATATCTACAGGAAAGAACAACAACAATGATGGCATGATTACTAGTAGAGTGTGCAATCAAAGCTCAGGAGGAATAGCACAAAGTTTCACAAAGAGCACAAGTGTACACCGAGTCCGAGGTTAACTTCATTTCCAAGGCTCAGGAGAGATAGCATTTTTCAGAAATCCAGACGAGTCCCAAAGTCATCAGGACTCACAGAAGGATCAAAGGTTGAGGCCCTTGACACTTAGAAATTATTCCAAGTTGTGAGGAAGCATAATCTCAGGAGGAGGAGCGACAGTGGCCATTGGATCACCAATCTTGAATACTTGATGTTCATTGGATCAGAGTACAGTGACCAGAGGAAGTGCAGAGGAGAAGTAAAAATATGAGTCGTTGAATCTGAGCACCAAGGACCAACAATCATTGGATCCATTATAACTGTGAAGAGGATAATGTCCAAAATCCATCCTCCAACTTTGAGAAATGCAAAGTCACTATGATANGTCCGAGTTCATGAGTTGATCTAGACCATTTGTTATCACATTTGTTTGTAAAAGGGGGGGGGGGGGTTGTTCTTGTAAGAAGTTGGTACCTTGGAGAAGGAATGAAAGAAAATGGGCAAAAAACCCACAATTTGGCTTATATCCTAAGTTGGAGGAGTGATGAGACGTTTTGGTGCGACATGATAAGACGTACGCAGATCTAGGAGGTCGAGAGTTGAGTGCCCTAGATCAATGGTCGATGGCCATATTAAGGCCTCAACATGCACATAGGATAAAAATGATAGAGCGGTTTGGGAAAAACAATCGTGGTTTGTGAAGGTGCTACGTGTCAGCCAAAGACACACATCGGGCCCAAAAGCGGGGAAGTTCCAAACCACTTTTCGTAGCCCCGATATGTGCATGTGCACATAATTTTCTATCCTAGTCCGACAAGTGGCCTCTCCTTATCACGTCCACTCCCTCCATCTGTCTTCCACTCACCGTCCCTCTGATACCCGTCCCTTTCTCATCTCCCACCACCTGTGCCACCTCGATCCACATCACCTCCATCCCATTACACCTTAGCCCCGCTTGTGTGGCCCCTACTCTGTCCTCAATCTCCTCATATGTCCACAGTTGTCCACCTAGCCATATCCTCTTCGCTACTCCATACTGATTGCGCCAATCACTTCGTCAGCAACCACGTCTGTCGTCGGGCTTCCCCATAAGAATCCATCTCAGATCCAGACAGCGAATTTTGAGGCTGCCACGTCTTACTAGTGCAGAGTTGACTTGAGCCTTCCCTGATCCCAATGAAGCAATTATGGAGGTAGTTGGTGGTAGTTGAATGTCATTTCTGCCATAAGTAGAAAGCACAGGTAAGGACCACTAGTTAGTCAGATGATCAACAAGTATGTTCTAAATCCCACTTGTGTCTAATTGAAGTTTACGTCTCATCAAAGACTGTATGCACAGTCTGACAGGAAGCATGCACACGTAATGCCTTCAATGCAACTTCTCGATTATTCTTCTGTGATTTTTGTTTTGAGTATAAATACTCAATTTTGATGTTTTTGTAGGTGTTGATGGTAGAGCTATCCTCCCTCTTGTAAAGTTTTAACGAGGCTTATGGTTCTCTGGTTATGTACATATATTTGAGACTTCTTGTTTAATGAAAGTCAACTTCTTTCCATCTCTCTATAAGCATTGTGTTAAGAGACTCAGAATTGGAGGATCCAGTCAAGGGTTGTGATGTTGTTGTGATGTAGGTTTTATCACTGTAATATGTTCACCAGTTTAAACCAATTTATCATGTTATATTTTCCCCTCTTATACTGAGTAGCTCGGGCATGGAGGATTCAGTCGATTTGTTACAATAGCATTATGATGTAGGTTTGATCATCGTGCTTTTGTAACTGTGTCATTTAGACATATCTTAGTGTCTGAAGCTTTGGTTCTAAGAGGATCTTGTTCTTGAAGATTTTCCTCCTTAGGTTGTTGGAAGACCGAATGTCCATAGCAGGCCCTTACATCTTCTTACCAGTTCTTCCCCCTAATCACCCTTTTAGTGCAACTTACTGACTAAATTTAGATCAAGACGTCACTTACCTATGCATTGCATGGTCCAAGATTCTGATTTAAAGCGATATAAACTTGAGACTACATCCATTATACCACCCTTTAAATTATTTACTCTAACATACAAACTGATGGCCTTGGTCTTACCTCTGCTGCAATTCAGAGGTGACTTCCAATGCTAACATGTGTGGCACCGTTGTAGGGGATGAATTAAATACTTTCACTGGGATTGAATGACAAACATTACTAGTTCTGAAGGTGCACCAGAACCCAGTACATCAAGATTTCAACTATGCACCTGGCGACTCCACTATGGAGACTCCGTTGACGAAAATATATTGGAGACTCCACTATTTTAGTTGTGGCTTCCAGAGGCAGACACACGAGGTCTACTCCATAGTTTCCTTTGGAAACACTTGAAGATAACCCAGAGAAAATTATCAGAAAGGGAAAGGCCCTTCTTGAGGGTACTTCTACTATTGAACCAGGTATTTCTGATGATTTTCATTATCCTATAGGAACTTCAATTTCTATTATTCAACCTTTTGTTATACCTTGTGTTGGATTTTCAAAAACTTTGAATTTTTGGAGTGTTCCTGTTGATTTTTACTCTCCTGGTTTGGGATTGGAGGTAGAAAACATTGTCACTCCTCTCTCCCCTAAAGTTTTACCATGGTTTAGACCAAGCTCCTTAGAAGATTTTCTTACCCTGGGCTTCACACTCCTCCTCCTATTACTGTTTCTACTACTACAGAAGGAGAAACCTCAGTTCCCTCAAGCCCTCTATCTTTTTATCCAAATCCTTTGGTGTTTTCTTTTCCCCTAGGAAGCTCTTTTCCAGTCTCCCCCGTTCAAACCCCTTGCCCTTCTGGTTATCCTCCACCTCATATCCCTATGGCATGTGATAATCCTCCTAGAAATAGAATGGATGACATAGTGGCTACAAGATATGCCCCCCTGGTCTTACCTCAGCCCATGAATGCTCTCCCTTCTAGAGATTACCTAAAATATATTCCCACATTCACTAGAGAAGAAGACATAACTACTGAAGAGCACCTTGCTTCCTTCTCTAACTTCTCCAAACAATTCAACATGATGTACAATAAAATCCCTGTCGAGATAAAGCCTACTAAAGCCTCTGCCAAAATCACTTATGCTAGTGCTTTTGACCTTGACTTCTGCCTCCTGCTCTGAGAAAGAAGAGCTACTTCCCTGGCTCATATGCAAGATGCAGCTCTGGAAATAAAATCCAATGTATTGGTAGTTGATAGACTTAGGGACAAAGCTGACAGAGACAGAGGAAGAGGGAGATCTGAGGCCTCAACATATGGTTCTTCTGCATCCCAACCTCAAGTGGATGAATTAACCAAGATGGTGAAATCCCTTTCTGCAGAAATGGAGAAGATGAAGTTTGAAGGAAAGCAAGGTTATAATAACGTCCCAAATATTGATAACAGAGGCAACTTCAAGAGGCTGAATAACAATGCTCCTCATATTATGCCAAGAGATCCTAGAAATAGAGATAGGGATGATCAAAAAATCCAAACCCCTCTTCAAAATAACCTTTTTGTTGATGAAGAAGGAGAGGAGGAAGAGCATGACCCTAAAATTAATTGTATTGGAGACACCTCCCCTTTTCCCCATTTAACTCAATCTTCCTAGAAGGAGTCCCTCATGAATAGTCAAATAAATGAGCTAAGCAAAGGGGGGAAAGCCAATAGTAGTCCCAATAAATATAACCTCAAGTCTAAGAAGAAGGAAGGGAAGTCTGACATACCTGATCAACCTTCCATAGTAGATAATCCTACTAAATATGAAACAAACAAGAACAAAGAAAAGAAAGCTCGAAATCCTCCACTAATAGCCAAAGACCTTGTCCTAGAGGTAAGAGAGATTCTGAAGCCCCCTTCCTCCTTTAGCTTTGAGCATGAATTTCAGAAGATCAGAATCCATGTCCCCCTTTTAGAGCTAGTCAAGAATGAAGACTTCAAAAGGTCCCTCTCTAATTTGTTTCATTCTGAGCCATCTTTCCATTCCACAAACTCGGTAAATCTCCAAGATGAGAAGCCAATTGTCATCCTAGGTCCTATGATAGAAGATAGAGATGATTCATCCCCTCCCTATTGGAGCATAACCCTAACTTACATTAGTTTATACCTAGCTTAGACTCCTAGATATTGTTTAATACATTCCATCACACTTTATTTCACCTAATTTGGCCACATAGAGAAGAAGGGCGCCTCATCCCTAGATTTTAGGGGAAACTGCACTCCCAGTTCTTGATTTTCTTGATTTATTCTTGATTTTCTTGATTTATTCATTATTTATTCCAAATCCCCCATGAAAAAACTCATCCATTATTGGGGAATGTGCACCTTCTCTTTGAGTGAGATATTTATTCCTTAATTAATGATTTTTGCCGTTACTATTATTAGTAACTGCTATTTCGGGTCAGTTAAGTGAGTTGGAACTGCTTCTCTTGTCAGTTAAGTGAGATTAAGTGAGATAATGTGCATCATTTGACTCTTGTGGGAATTAATGAGTGTCTGACATGTGTATTTAGTGGTCTAGGTCGAACTACCTGGTCTCCCTTAGCCTATGACACCTATTTTAGCTTTTTCTAGCTTTTTTTGACTAGAATTTCTATGTTGGAAATTCTATATATTCACCTCCTCTCTTATTTTTGAGGATGGTTTCTCATGTATATTAATTTTTGATCAATATAATTCTCTGATTTATGGCGCAAAAAATTTCTCTCATCTCTTGAATATCAGCAAATTGTATGTGTTCAATTTAACTTGAATTCTAGATCTATCGGGTTTCTACAGGAATTCTACATGGTATCAGAGCTAGATTGAATCTAGTGGATTGTACACAGTTTTATTTGTAGGTATAGATCATCAAGAGGCACAACAAGCAGAAATGGATAATCTCTCTCATCCCACAAAACTCATTCTAAATCCTTTCAATTACTTCGAATGGAAGACAAAGATCTCTCTGCTCCTCTGAAGCAAAGGGCTTTACAGGGTAACAATGGGAACGGAGAAAGAACCGACTGTTGCAGCAGAGAAGATCAAGTATTTCAATAAATTAGATGAAGAAATTGGGATTATATGCCTATCAATTTCTATATATCTCCTCTTTCATGTCAGTGGAGTCACTACTCCTGATGTGGTCTGGACCACATTGGAAGGACTATTCGGCAAGCAAGATGCAATGGGAGTGCATCAACTGGAGAATGAACTCATATCCCTAAGTCCAATTCATTTGAGAAACCTGAAAGAATTCTTCACCAAGTTCAAATCCCTCCTCATTGAACTTAATACATGTGGAGTCAATAAAAAGGAAGATTAGCTCATCCTTTCAATTCTCTCAAAATTAGGCCCTGAATATTCCGTATTTGTATCGTCTTTTCAAGCATCTAAATTGACTCAGGAAACATGGAAAATGCCTCCATTGAATGATTTCATTGTAGAATTGACTCAAGAGAAATATAAGTTATTCCAAATGGGTGCCATCAAGCATTCCAAGAACCAAGCACTTGCGGCTACTTATGCTCCAAAGAGAAGTGGAAAAGACAAGCAAAAAGGAAAGGGTAAATTTCCTGAATCGAATAAGGAGAGATCCTCACAATCTTCAGAGAACTCTTTCGAGCCTAAGGGTAAGATGAATAAGGATATAACACTTTTCAACTACTATTCCAAAGGTTTTCATCCTGAATAAAATTGCATTAGGAAGACTATCAATGAGATGGCTAAGCAATTGTAGCAGCATAATCTCACGGTGCCCGAAAATGCAAAGAAGAAAGATGATAACAGAATGGGAGGGAAAGCATGAGATGGTCATGCCTTAATGGCTGTAATATCCACTCCATCAGCTTGGATCCTTGATTCAGGTGCATTGAACGATATGGCTGCATCAAAAGATGAATTTTCCTCCATCGAAGAAAGCACTAGATCCCTAATTTACTTGGGAGATGCCACACCCGCAAAGGTGTGCGGAGAAGGAATTGTTGATATTGAAGGGGGCTGCTTCAAAAATGTGTTTCATGTTCCCTCACTATCCTCAAATATTCTCTCAATATATCAGATCACTCATTCCAGCTCTAGAAGGAAGGTGGATTTCACTCCAAACTCCGCAGTGATTACTGACATTTCCACAAGCTCACAACTTGCACATGGAATTGCAGATCACGGTTCTCGTTTGTATTTCTTCTCCCACTTTGTTCCTAAATCTATTAGCACTGTATTTCTGTCACAATCTAATAATATCATTAGGTTATGGCATGAAATATTTTTCCATCTAAACTATAAGTACTTTCATCAACTCAGCAAGGAAAACATGGTAGAAGGATTGCCAGCTATTAAATTCACAAGCGGTGTATGTCAAGGATGCATTCTTGGCAAGCATCCAGAGAAAAAGTTTGACAAAGGGAAGGAATAGAGAGCTTCTTCACCTCTTGGGATGATTCA
>JASDQU010372938.1:38820-64688 GCA_032191745.1 Picea mariana
AGTAAGTCTCGATATGTACTCACCTTCATAGATGATTTCTCTCGCTTTACTTGGGTATTTTTTTTGAAATTAAAATCAGAAGTATTTGAATGCCTTATAGAATTTAAAGCACTTGCTGAGAATGAGTCTGGGTGTAATATTAAGATACTCTATAATGATAATGGGGGGGAGTATGTCAACAAATATGTGTAGCAACTTTTTATTGATGTAGGTATACAACTACAACACACAGTGCCATATACACCACAACAGAACGGTGTTGCGGAGAGGAAAAACCGGTCCTTAAAAGAGATGGCCAATTGTATGCTACAGTCAAAATCATTAGCTCCCAATCTATGGGCTAAAGCTATTAATTTTGAAGCATAAATTCAGAACTGAGTTCCTCACAAATCACTCAAAGGCACCACTCCTTTTGAAATTTGGACCGATAAGAAACCGAAAGTGTCGCACTTTCGCATTTTTGGTTCACGAGCATGGGCTCACATTCTGACAGATAAGAGGAAGGATTTGGAGCCTCAAAGTGTTGAATGCATATTTTTGGGATATCCTAAAGGTGTTAAAGGATATATATTTCTGGATTCTCATACTGAAAATTTCATTCTAGCTCGAAGTGTGAAGTTTGAAGAAGAATCACTGCATGATTTTTCAAAAGACCCCGTCGAGGAACCACTTATTGTCATTGATGAGGAGGAGTCATAAAATTCTTCAAGAACTTTAGAGAAGCCATCATAGTAGGATTTTGGGTCTGATACAGAGGATGATGAGTAGCTCATGGTTGCTCCAACTCATTTTCCAACTTGGGTAGAGAAAACCCTGCAAGATGCAGGTGAACTAGTCAGTGATCCTACGAATACAAGAAGGACTAGATCACAGTTTTTTGGGGCTCCTCAAGCCCTAGCTGCCACGAAACCATTAATTCCCATACATTTATATATGACACTTGGTTCAGATCCACAGTCACACTCTGAGGCTGCTCGAAACCCACTTTGGGAGGCTGCCATGGATGAAGAGTACTCTACTCTTATGGACAACAACACATGGGACTTGGTTCCACTTCTGAAAGGAAGAAATCTTGTTCGATGCTGATGGATATATAAAACAAATATTGTTGCAGATGGTGAGATCAAAAAGTACAAAGATCAACTTTTCACAAAATGATACTCACAGGTACATGGCATAGACTACAAAGAGACATTTGCACCTGTTGCAAAAATGGACTCCATTCGACTAGTTTTGGCCATTGTTGCTTCTCGCAGATGGGAAGTTAATCACATGCATTACATTCATGAGATGATCCATGACAGATTCATTTCACTACAGTACTTCCCCATAGAGCAACAAGTTGCAGACATCTTCACCAAGTCCTTCACTGAAAAGAAATTTTCAGAACTAAGAGCCATGCTTAGAGTGGTGGAGACAGTTGAGTAGGTCACTTTTGGCCACTCAGCATTTTTTTTCCTCTTTTTGGGGGGCAGGGGTTTCCCATGAGGTTTTACCTCTTTCCTCTTTTCATGAGGAGTTCTTTTATGTAATCAGTACCTAAAATGGCCAAGTTGTCAGGACTCAAATGTTTTGTCATTATAGTTAGGCTTAAGGGGGGGTGTTGGAGCATAAATCTAACTTACATTAGTTTATACCTAGATTAGAATCATAGATATTGGTTAATACATTAAATCACACTTTATTTCACCTAATTTTTCCACATAGAGAAGAAGGGTGCCTCATCCCTAGATTTTAGGGAAAACTGTTATTTTTAGATCAAGACTCAACTCTCGGTTCTTGATTTATTCTTGATTGTCTTGATTTATTCATGATTTATTCCAACTCCCCCATGAAAAAACTCATCCATTATTGGGGAATGTGCACCTCCTCTTTGAGTGATAGATTTATTCCTTAATTAATGATTTTTTCCATTACTATTATTAGTAACTGCTATTCCGGGTCAGTTAAGTGAGTTGGAACTGCTTCTCTTGTCATTTAAGTGAGCTTAAGTGAGATAATGCGCATCACTTGACTCTTGTGGGAATTAATGAGTGTCTGACATGTGTCTTTAGTGGTCTAGGTCGAACTATGTGATCTCCCTTAGCCTATGACACCTATTTTAGCTCTTTCTATCTTTTTTGACTAGAATTTGTATGTTGGAAATTCTATATATTCACCTCCTCTCTTATTTTTGAGGATGGTTGCTCATGTATATTCATTTTTGATTAATATAATTCTCTGATTTATGGAGCAAAAAATTTCTCTCATCTCTTGAATATCAACAAATTGTGTGTGTTCAATTTAACTAGAATTCTAGATCTATCGGGGTTTCTGCAAGAATTCTACACTCCCTTCTATACATCACTAAACATACATGATAAGGTGTTGCATAATTGCTTGATGGACTCAGGGGAATATCATAATATCATGCCCAAAATATCACTAGGACTAAATATCACGAAGGCTTATCATGATTTGTATTATTTCGATTCAAGGAGGGTGAAATGTCTTGGATTCATCAAAGATCTAGTTGTGATCTTGTTTTAGTTTCCCATGAAAAATGTGGTCATGGATATTGTGGTGGCCGACGTTCCTCTCAGTTTTGGAATGATTCTATCAAGGTATTGAATTAAAAGGATCAAGGGAACCTTGCAGATGGACCTCACATATGCTACCATTCCTGTGTTTGGAGGGGATCATAGAAGATTGTACAAAGAATCTTAGTTGGCCTATATTATTAGTGATGAATATGATCCCACCAACCATCCTATATTTTCACTTGACACTAAGTTGGGGGCCATTTTGTTGCAGTTCACTAATGCTCCTAAGCCTACCTTAAAGCTCAAAAATCAATCCATGGTTTTTCATGAAGATTTTTTCTCCACCACCTCTGTTTGGAAAATGTTTTTTCATGGAGCCTACTCTAAGGATGTTGTTGGTGCTGGAGCAATTTTGGTTTCATCAACCAAATAAGTCATATCTCTGTCATACAAACTGAAATTTGAATCTACCAACAATGTGGCAGAGTATGAAGCTCTTGTTTTAGGCTTAAGGGTTGCAAAAGACATGGGAATCAAGTAAATATCTGTGTTTGGAGATGCAGAATTGATTGTTAAACAAATTAGAAATTTGTATCAAGCTAAGAATCCCAGGCTCAGAACCTATAGAAACGAAGTATGGGACCTCATTGACAGTTTTTTCTCGGCTTTCAAAATTTCATATATTCCAAGGGAAAATAATTTCATGGTCGATTCTTTGGCTGTTTCAGCAAGAAATTTCAAAGTCCCTCTGCCACCTAAACTCAGGTATGATGTAGAAGTGAAATATAGACCCTCTATACTTGACAATGTCAAGCATTGGAAAGTGTTTGAGGATGATCTTGAAATCAAAACATTCCTAGAAACTGTCAAGGATTTTTCTGTATTGCACATTCATCAAGATCCTGACTCTGAAATAGAGCCCCATCCTAATGTTTTCTTGAAAATGATTAATGATCATCACATTGTCCAGCTACCCAACAATTACATCCCAAAGGGACTAGTTCCTTTGGAAAGTATTTTTGATAGAAATGATGTGGTAGTGAAGGGTAAAATCTCAAATGATGATGCTAATGTGGCTGAGTGTAATATTGACATAGAGCAGGACCCAAAATTTGTCAAATTTTCAAGCAACCTATCAAGAGAGAAGACGGTCGAGTATAATGAGCTATTAAAGGAATCTGTTGATGTGTTTTCTTGGACATACAAAGATCTTAGAACATATGACACCAGTTCCATTGAACACAAGATCCCATTGAAGGAGGAGGCCAAACCATTTAGGAAAAAATTAAGACAAATAAATCCTATGTTGTTGCCTATTATGGAAAGGGAGGTGAAGAATATTTTAGATGCTCGGATTATTGTGCCTTTGAGATATTCTGAGTGGGTAGCCAACCTATTCCCAGTGAGAAAAAAGAGTGGGGAAATCACACTCTGTGTTGACTTAAAAAATATGAACAAGATCTCTAGGAAGGACAATTACCCGCTGCCAAAGATGGAGCACATATTGCAGAGGGTAATTGGTGCATCTAGGATTTCCATGATTGATGGATTTTCTGGCTACAATCAGATCTCTTTCTTGCTCGAGGATAGAGAAAATACAACTTTCACCACTCCTTGGGGCACATTCATGTATGCCAAAATTCCCTTTGGATTGATGAACGCAGGAGCAACCTTTTAGCGAGCCATGGAAATCGCCTTCATTGGGGAGAAGGATCAGTTTATGATCATCTATCTGGATGATATAATAGTCTTTTCCAGATCTGATAAAGAACATTGTTGTCATCTGAAGAAAGTCTTCTTGAAGTGCAGAAGGTTTGGTATCTCCTTAAATCCCAAGAAATCATTATTTTCCATGAAGGAAGGGAAATTATTGGGACACAGTATCAGCTGATGGGGTCAAAATTGATTCAAGAAGGGTAGAAGCTATTCAAACCTTGTCACTTCCCAGATCCAGGAAGGAAGTTCAATCTTTCCTAGGAAAAAATATTTTCTTAAGGAGGTTTGTTTCCAATTTTGTTGTGCTGGTGAAGCATATCACAGTCATGCTCAGAAAGGTAAATGAAGTAAAGTGGATTGCTGAGTCCCGAGAATCCTTCAGCCGGATCAAGAAGGCATTGACTAAGGCACCTGTGCTTGTCAGTCCTGATTATTCCAAGGATTTTATGATTTTTTCCTTTTCTTCTTTTGATATGGTAGCAACTATTTTGTTGCAGAAGAATGTTGAAGGGCTAGAGAAGTGTTGACGAGCGAAAATGACCGCTCGTCAATTGGAAAAGTGAATCTGGTCTGGGGTTCTCTAATTAACCCAAGCCGTTTAGATTAATCCACTTTGACAGGTTTAAAGGATCCGTTGGCCAATCTAAGGTCCTAAAGGAAACGGAAAATAAATAGAAGAAACAATAAAACTCACTAGTTACTAATCACTAATATATGTATGTACATCTAAATATATACATAGTTTAAAAGATATTTATATAATAGTTCTATTTTTCTAGTTCATATATACAAGATATATAGATAATGAGTTTGACCTAAACTCATAAAAATCGAATATGATATGGTTCTTTTGATGGAAATCAAAAGAGAAAGCAGCATGCACTATTTCTTTTTGTTTTGTTTTTATATCATTTAATCTATATACACCTCTAAGATCAGATATAAAACTACTATTTAAATAGAAAAATGCGGACACCAAGAATTATACTACATATAATGATTTCGATTATGGACTAGAAAATAATAAAAAGGAATAACAAACTAACCTATCAATCACTTTGAAGAGTATGCATCCAACTGTTAGCGTAAATCATACATCAGTCCATCCACGAGAGAAATCTGTTGTGATCTTTACACTGTTTGGGACCAACGCTAAACTGTGTATTGACTGATGTATTTAATTGATAAACAGTAGAACGCAAGATGATTACAGTGATATAATAGACTGCTAGCAGTAACACATAAGGTAAACCCTACAGTTACAGCTTGCATTTAATCAATCCACATATTTAAGGTAAACCTCATAATATGAATTGAAATATTGTTCAATTGTTTTGATAAAACTGAAGCATAAATCGTGAAACATGAAGAAAAACAATCTTGACAACAAAACAATCTGCAAAGACAAAAGCTATCTGCAGTCATTCAATTACCAAGATAAACAAATTACATATCACAACAAAATTCACAGATGACTAAAGCATAAAGTAAATATGTGTCATGTCTAAATTTGAGCATAAGCTATTCACAATGAGACCCAGGCCAGGATGCCTTTGATTACAAAATGATAGGTTTATAAAGGCTTCAGAAGAGATAGTTGTTTATGTTCCTGAGATCAAATATTTGTTTCAAAAATAAAGGGGGATGCAACCACCCTAATCCTATTAAATCCTCCAAAACTAACAACAATTCATTTCTGTTCATTCAAAATACATCATAGATATGACTGGAAGGTCTCAAGAGTGCCTCAGATCAATTTTGAAATCATGGACCCCTGAATATCCTGAAAGAAAAGGAAAATAGAAAGATTTGAGATATATTTTCTGTCATTAATTTACACAATTCCAATTAACATAACTGGCTACAGAATCTTGCGATTTTGTGGCTAGTTATTTTAGTAAATGAAATCTCATTTTATTTAATGAATAAAGCAAACTAATTTAATAATGAAATAAATTTTATTCAATAAACCAAATAATCTAACTTAAGAATGAAAAAAAACATGCTATTAATTTAAGATATCATACCTCTAACCATAAAATCAAATCGTATCATGAAACCTTGGAATTTACAATGGCTGTAGCAGCCTCAACGTTTTTAAATATCACATGACCTATGGTCTTCATATGTTTTTCTTTTCCTTGGATGACAGATTGAAGCCTGTGGTTTTCGCTTGTTAAAACATCAATCTAATCTTTTAAAGCCTTAACCCGTGACTGTAGAAATGATATATCAGTATAATATCTATCAATCCATGATAGACAGACCTCGCACTTTGACTGTGTGGTGGTTGAATTATAACAAACAAGATTGTGGACCGGAGCGCCCTCCATACGGATAGTAGATTCATTGCAAAGCTTGACACCAGGAAACTCTGGATTGTCTTTCAAACAGGGAGGTAAATTATCGACAAAGTTATAGGGTTGATCAGGGTGTGGCTCGAATTAAAAAGGGTCTTCCTCTACAAGGAATTTGTTGATTTTAGAGTCAGAACTCTCATTAACCTCGATAATGCTAATAGTGTTTGCATGAGAACTTGTCTTATTAGAAAGACTCTGCGATATCAATCTCCCAATCCTTTTGTTCTTAAAATTTATATCAACATTGCTATTAGATTTCTTCCCTGTAGGTTTCTTTAAGTTTTTAACACAGTTAGTAGGATGTATAACCTTCTCACAGACCTGTTGAAAAACCTTTGAATCGATTAAGGGTTTGTTGTAGGGGGTCGAGACATAGGCTTGGATGGGTGAGAGGAGCGTTGTAGGGTAGGTTAGGGTTTCTTCAACCACTGGCTTATCGACCTCATCAATATTTGGATTAGAGAAACCATTTCTCACTACAAATGAGTCCCAATTATCACTCTGCAATTCTAACTGATGCACAAGTAATATTTTAGTTAGGCCTTGATGAAAGAGGCTAGAGTCGGCTCGCTGCTTTTTATATCGTTTACCCATTTTATAAAGACTTCTCAGTAAGTAATACAACATGTTCAAGGGAAAACCCATAAAAACCATAAGCAAGCCAAAATGATAGAGAAAGACCAAACCAAAACATCCCTCATAGGTGATGAACTGCTTTAACACAACAAGTAAATTGTGCCACCGATATTTCAAGGCAGAAATGGGCATACCTTTTTCGCATCCCTTAATTTTTCGATATGTAAACAGCAGGGTCCAAGGAACTTCTTCCACTTTTGCATTTTTAAACCACCTTTGATTGCTTGCTGGTAACCCTATGGCTTGACTTAGGAACTCCTCGGTAACCTCCAGTTGCACGTCACCAACTTTCACTCTACAACCATAAAAGGAGAAGGCGAATTCTTGGGCAACCTGTAAATTGAAACCCTGAAACTTCCTAATGAAAATGAGCCAGCCACTTCTCTCCAAATCTCCTCTGGCATTGTCGTATAAGAGTAGGGTTTGGATATTGTTTGGTTCAATTCTCATGACAAGAGCTGTACTAGATGGGAGAGTAATCAAACAAACACAGCATACAGGGAGGGTTTGTGCAAACAAAACAGAGCCATAACCCCAAGCCCAACAATGAACGCTATAAAGACTCATACGATGGGATGGACACTTAATTGAAATGCATGCAAAGAAGGTTTACGAAGCCCAAGGCCATCCTTAGAAATGATGGTATTCTGCAAATTGTATTCCACCTTTGCATTCAGTATGAGCTAGGACCAAAGCATTAAAACAAAAATAAGTGCACGCATCGTGGGTTTGATCACCAAGTTTGGGTAAGTCAAAAATCGAAAAATCAAAGTTTTGTAAAAGAAACGTAGCCAAGAATAAAACCAAAACTATGCAAAAAATCAAATCGTGGGGGTCCTTTGTTCATAAACCATCAAACTCTTAAGCATGCTTGGAATTGAAAGGATCAAAACAAGGAGAGTAACATCTTCATGGAAAGGAATCAAAATTCCATAATAAACTATATGAACAATTTGCCTTTAATGAAATTTTAAAACATAATGGCAATCACAGTTGCAAGTTTTCATGCTTTCAATCATGAAAACAAATCTTGAATAGACAATAGGGAGAAGAGACAATTTACAACTGTCATTTCATAAACTGCTCATGAAGAATAATAAAATTTCATGACCCTGGTTAGGCAGCTATATAGATCATTTAATTGATATGAAAAAAATAACAATTATATTATTATTGCCAACAATGGCGACATGCTGGGAGAAGCAGTTATCTCTGTAACATGAAAGAGTTCAGGTTAGAAAAATTTGAAAAAATTCAAATTGAAGAACAACTGAAAGGTTATTTAAACATCTTAAATAATCATGACGCAGTCCAGTTTCAGATAACTTTTGTTTTTAATGAAATGAAAACGGGTGACAAACTTTGCAAAAGAAAGCCATGACATTTAAGTGAATGTCTCTGATACTGTTGACAGGGCCACTGCTGCCAGTAGGAATTCATAGCCTCGATAGGGATGTCAATTAACCCACTCTAACGTATGTATCCTATCAAGAAATTTCAGATCAGAACGAAGGATGCTAAGGGCCAAAACGAGATTCATATCTGAGAATTTTATTTTACCTGACATTGCTTCGCTGCCAGCAGGCCTATTTAGCACCTCGATGAAGTTGTATTGGCATTATGCATGTATTTACCTGCTGCCAATAGACCTGTTCAGTGTCCCGACGGGTTTAAAAAAACTTCCCATGGCTCTCTAAGACATTATTCACATTCTGGCATATTTTTAAAGATATTCAATAGAGCGAGGTGACACTGAAAATTCCAATTTTTAACACACCTTGATATATCACAGACCTTAAAAAAATTTGTGTTGTCCTTCATCAAGATACAAAAATAGTTCATTAATAAAACTAATTTTCAAGAACAGGGAGAGATCATTGAGTTTCTCTCTTAAAGAATAGGGACAGCGTAAAAAGATTTTTTAAAGATGGTCGTGAATACTTTCAAGTGCAGATTGAAACCGAGAAAATGCCTTTCAAACAAAAAGTCATCTTTAACTAGGCTACAATTTCAGAGAAATACAACAATTAATGTTCTGACAACCTTTAGAAGCTATTTTCGAGTGGAAGTATTTTGTTTTCTTTGTCTAAGATAGCCCGTGGTGCAGGCATGTTTGTTTCAAAAAGAAAGACCGATGAACAGAAATGAAAACAAAAAAAAACTAGTAAAGAAAAACAAACAACAAGGAAACCAAAACAGAAAATATTTACAAAAGGTGTATGGGAGAGTCGTCAGGTAAAATACTTTTTGAGAGCTTGGCCATTCACCGGGAAGGTGTCTGGCTGTCCCTCTAAATTCTGCAGGTGAAAGGAACTGGGACCTAGTTTTTCAGCAATTAAAAATGGTCCCAACCACAGGTTTTGAAAATTAGTATGTTCTCCTTTCCCCTCATGAAGTTTGTCCCACTTAAGGACAATATCGCCTACCTCAAAATTTCTGTCAGAGGCAGAATTGGAATCAAACCAGTTTTTGACAATGAGTTGATGTTGATCCAATTTTCATTTTGCTTGAGCCCTTACTTCCTCTAACTTCAGCAAAGCGTTAATCCAACTTTCCAAGGGAGGACAATTTTCTTCTTACACTTTCTGTGATAACTATAGAGATGGAAGAAGGACATGCGGTGGAAGAATCGCTTCCCTACCGTAAATGAGGAAAAAGGGGGAATTACCGACACCAGTTTTAGGAGTTACCCTATCAACCCAGATTGCATTAAATAGTGCATTATGCTAGTTTTTATGATTTGCGGAGACCGTTCTCTTGATGATCTTGATCAGGTTTTTATTAGTTGATTCAGCCAAACCATTGCCTTGGGGGTAATATCTGGTGGAATAATTTAATTTTATTCCTTTTTCTAAAACAAAATTACTCATTTCAAGAGACGAAAAATAGGAAGTATTATCAAATACTAGGCATTCAGGGATACCGAAACGAGTGATAATATTTGCATTTAGGAAAGATATTACCTGGCTGGTGTTTACCACTTTTAATGGGGCAGCCTTGGACCATCTGGTGAAATAATCTATCGTTGTTATGATGTATTTATGCTGCTGCGAGGATGCCGGATTGATTGGGCCTATAATATCAAGGCCCCACTATTGAAAAGGGGAGTCTACCGAAACTGGCTATAGCGGGAATGCTGACTTTTGTACTCGCCCAGATGCCTTTTGACAGATCACACACTTGCAGCATAAGGCATGTGAATCTTTGAAAAGAGTAGGCCAGTAATAACCTACTCTTAATACTTTGTGGGCAGTGGTGTCTCCATCGAAATTCCCAGCAGCTTCCCCTACATGTAATTCCAATAAGACTTTTTCTACTTCATCTTTTTCAAGACAGCGCATAAGTATTCCACTGAAATTTTGGCGAAACAATATACCGTTTACCGGCTGAAAAGAAGCAGATTTTAATCTCATTGCTCTCCTCTTTTTTGGATCAAGGTGATGGAGAGCTGATCCGTGTACAAGATAAAACTTGATGTCATCATACCAAGGACTAGTAAGGTTTTGTGCATAGCATATTTGATTTTGATTGTGTTGATCTTGAATTAACATATCAGTTTCATTCTATTGTCCTATAGCTGAATCAGCAACCAATTTACATAAACCTTGGCCTCTCACAATTCGAGAAGGAGTGATTTCAAGGTCATATTCTTGTAAGGATGTGACCCAATTTTCCCTTTTTCCACCGAGTTCTTTTTGTACTAAAAAATTTCTGACAGCAGGGTAAGGGACAATAATTTTCGTTCTAGATTTTAGTAGATAAGATCGAAAGTGTTTTACTGCTTTAAAAACAACATAGGCCTGTTGATCTACTGCTGGGTAATTAAGTTATTCTCCCTTAAAGGATGAGCTCATAAAGGCAATTTGGACTTCGTTGTTTTCAACATTCTTTTGGGTTAGGACAGCAACATAAGACTGATCAGAGGCAAATGTGTAGAGAGTGAAGTCTCGCAAAAAATCAGGGATCATTAGAGAAGGAGCGTCTACTATAGCATTTTTTATTGAGTTAAAAGCCTAACTTTCTACAGGTCCCCAATGGTACTGTACATCCTTTTTTATTAAATTTTGTAATGGTCTGACCATTTCTGAAAAGATGGGGATGAACCTCCTAACAAAGTTTATCTGACCTAGGAAAGATTGCATGGACTTTTTGGAAGAGGGACGGGGCAGCTTTGAAATGAATTGGGTTATTTTAGGGTCAATAATCATCCCTTCACTTGATACAATGAATCTAAGGAGCTTACCTTGTTCTACTGTAAAGAAAGATTTTTTAGGATTTAAAGAAATACCGTACTTATGACATCATTGTAGAACAGATATTAGATGAGCTAAATGATCTTCTTTATTCTTTGAGAAAATGCTGACATAATCTAGATAGACTACTACAGATTGATTGATTAGACCATGGAAAGTGATATCCATTGCCCTCTGAAAAGTGGCACCAACATTTATGAGCCCAAAGGGCATCTTCCTATAAGCATAAGTACCCCATGGAGTATGGAAAGTAGTCTTCAACTGGTCTAGGGGAGATATAAGGACTTGGTTGTACCCTGAAAAACCATCCAGCAGCGATAGTCTTTCAAAACCGAATACTTGTTGGAGGATCTGTTCCATGGGAGGCACAGGGTAGTTGTCTTTATCGGATGCTCGGTTTAAATTTTGGAAATCGACACATAGTTGAATTTCACCACTCTTCTTCCTTATAGGGACAAGATTAGAGACCCACTAGGTATGCTTTACCGGGAAGATTATTTTAACATTCAAGAGTTTGTTTAGTTCTTTCTTGACTGTCGGTTCAAGTTTTGGGTGCATCTTTCTTAATTTCTGTTGAAAAGGTTGGGTTTGGGGTTTCATGGGGATAATGTGTTGTATGATGTTAGGATCAAAGGATTTTAAATCGTCGTACGTCCAAGCAAAAACATCTTTAAATTCCTTAAACAACTTAATAAATGTTGTCTTTTCTTGCTCAGAACATCCCAACCCTAAATTGATGCACTGTGGGTTATCTTTAGTTCCTAGATTTACTTTTTCATGTGTCAAGGAAAAACTATTCATTTTACAATTCACTGATTTTCTGAATTTATCGTGAAGATCATAAAATTTTTCTAATCTAACCATAGATTTTGGGATAGAGTTTACCATATCTGATGTAGACTCCGAGGATCTTGGATTTGGTATTACTGTAAAATTGTGAAGGTTTTCATCGTGGGTACCTTCGTCGATGACTGTGCCTTGGAAAGTCTCTTCCATGTGCAGAAAACTGATGATCTGTTGATCGTCATCGAAGACTCTCCAATTTGTAATGTTGTTCGGGATGGATTGTCTGAACAACATTTCGACGAAAAACTCATTTGGAGAAAGGCCTTCTGTAGGAAAAAGTTTAGAGGCAACATTAGCTAACAAATCAGCCTCAGAATTATTCAATCTCGGAATAGAATTAATGTTAAATGCAGAAAATTTGTTCATTAAATTCCATACCTCAGTTTGATAGCTTTTCAGGTGTGGAGATAAACAATGAATAGAAATTTTTACCTGTCTAACCACAATTTCTGAATCACCAAAGACTGTCAAATTCTGAATGTTCAAATCTAGTGCTTTTCTGAGACCTTGCAGGAGTGCCTCGTATTCATCCGTATTGTTTGTGCATTCGAATTCTAACCAGCAAGCAATCAAATTTTTGTTACCTGCTAGATCAATGATCACACATCCTACACCAGCTCCTTCCTTAGATTTAGATCCATTGAAGTAAAGAGACCAGATTTGATTTTCATCAGGTGCATGTGACCACTGAGAGAGGGTTGTTGACTGTGTGCATGTCATAATTTCAGAATGTTGTTCTGGGTCAGTAATGGTAGAAGTTTCAGCCATGAAATTGCCGAAAAAAGTGTCCATCCCCTATATTTTAGGTGAATTGGTGGAAGCAGTGAATGGTTCATTGGGATCATTTAAATCGGTTACCATGAACTTAAGATAACGCTCACAATTTACCTTGATTCTGTTAATCTTTCCATTCTCGGGCAACCACAAGTGAGACCAATCCGTTGCAAAATAACCATGTAGATTTTCGGACCAATCTCTACTTAAAAACAAGCCATATACTTCGGGGATATCAATGACAATAATATCAATAACTTGATGGACTTTAGGATTAGATGATAATTTGATAAGCACATTTTTTAATTCACCTATTACTTTAGCACTAGTTCGATCAAGCTGAATAATTTTCAGATTGGAAGGTTGAACTTCGGCATTAATTTTTTGGCAGACAGACCAAGGCATTACGTTTGACAATGCACCTGAATCTACCATACAGTTATGTACATTCCTATTGAAAATTTCAAAAGTCAACAAAAAGGGTGGGACATTTCTGCGAGTATTAACAACAGAAGTTTGTTGTTTTTTAGTCACAGCCCCTAAAACTAGTTTATCTACATTTGTTACACTTTTTATAGCAAGATCTCTTTTATCAGAAGACTCTAGCGTGGTTTTGACGGAGACCTTTTGAGGTGTTTTGGGGTTGTTTTCAGCAACTTTGTTGTTGTTCAGATTGTTGTTTTTGTTGTTTTCTGTAATATTCTGTAGCATCTTTTGCAGCAGAAAAGAGAATTTTAATAATTTGTAAATAGAAATATTAGCTCTAAGTTTTTTGAGATCCTCAATCAAATCATACTCTAAACTTGGGGTTGCTGAATTCTGTTTAGTTTCAATTGACTTAGATTGTTTTTGAGGTGCATTAGTTCCGATTTCAGAAGAATATTTATTTGTTGTCTTGCTCCTGGTATTGTAAGGATGCACTGTTTCGAAATTAGATTAAAAAATGTTATCCGAAAAATGCCCGAAAATGTTGGGAGAGGATTCGTCCTCTTCCACTATCTCTTGTTCAGCCACGTCCTCTGAAACCTCAGGAGGAATCAAGTTAGCATGTGCCTCTAGAATCGTCTGAATAACAAACTGTAAGCTTTCTAGATTTAGGCCTTCAGAATTTGAGTTAGGTCGGTTTGTGGGAAAAAGCTTTCTAAAAGGGGGTTTGTAAGACCCTTTGCTTGAAGAATCTTCTTCAGCCGATCTTCTCAAATATATGACCTGATTAGACAACTTTTGAATGACCTTCTGTAATCTTTCTAGATCCGAACTATCTGATTGAGTTTTATTTTGGGGAGGTCTAGGAAGAATTTCGATTTTCTTCTTGGAGGATGAAGTAGTCTCTACCTCGTTACAGATATTATCTTTTAGGTTGAGAATATATTTCTCGATCTAACTCGCCTCTTTGAAGGCTTCTAACAATGTGGCTTTCTTGGACCTTTTTACCCAAATGGCTATGTTTTGGTGTAAGGCTTTTGTGTAGTATGCGACGATAAGATTTTCGATAGGCATTGAGTCCGCGGGGATTCGATTCTTTAATGTTAGGAACCTTTGATTAAAGTATTTTATCTTTTCTTTGGGGTTCATTGTTAAAATAGAGAGTTCCATGACTAGAACTTCAAGGGATTTGTCATCTTCGAATTTCTCAAGGAAATAGGACTCGAATCTATCCCATGACACGGTGGTGTGGGGTTGTTGGGAAAAGTAACAAGTAGAGGCATTGCCTTCAAAGGTGTAGCGAAAAAGTCTACATACTACGTCTTTGTGTTCAACACTATGAATCCTAATGGATAGCATGAATTTTTTGATATGATCCTCAACAATCTGCTTGGAATCTGGGTCAAATTTAAGGAGCCATTTCTCCAGATGTTTAGGAAAAGGATGTTGGGGCCCAGGTATGGCCACTGCATCTTGATCAAGCCAAGGTCTGGCAGGATTTTTCGGATTGGCCATAGGTGTGGGTGGTGTTGAAGGCTGAGATGAAGAACTGCCTTCATCTGATGATTCTTCTCCATAAGAAGAAGGAGATGAAGGAGGTGGTGATGGTGGAATACCAGATCCTCCTGCTGCAAGAGTGAGGATGTGATCTGGATCCGTAGGGTTTAGGGTAAGATCAGTACCTTCAAGTTGCTCCCTGATATTAGAGAAGTCTAATGATTGGTTCAAAGGCTGACCTGGTTGTCTGATATGGGCCAAGGCACTGTGTGTCGTTATGAGGGATTGACGAAAAATTTCTTGTACATCGACCCCTGGG
This sequence comes from Picea mariana, assembly GCA_032191745.1. Taxonomy (NCBI): domain Eukaryota; kingdom Viridiplantae; phylum Streptophyta; class Pinopsida; order Pinales; family Pinaceae; genus Picea; species Picea mariana. The sequence goes on from JASDQU010372938.1 coordinate 54,170, forward strand.
GGGTTTGGAGTTACTGGTTCGATGGTGATCTGTGGATTGTCGTTTGATGTGGTTGTTGTTTGAGGGACAATGTTGTCATCATAACAACTTCTTGTTACTATAGGTGAGCGGGTAGGTGGGGGAGGAGTCTTGCAACCTCCACATGCCATCAATAGTATTCAGGCCCTCCTTCTAGCATCATTTGTTGACGAGCGAAAATGACCACTCGTCAACTGGAAAAGTGAATCCGGTCCGGGGTTGTCTAATTAACCCAAGCCATTTGGATTAATCCACTTTGACGGGTTTAATGGCTCCGTTGGCCAATCTAAGGTCCTAAAGGAAATGAAAAATAAATAGAAGAAATGAAAAAACTCACTAGTTACTAATCACTAATATATGTATGTACATCTAAATATATACACGGTTTAAAAGATATTTATATAACAGTTCTATTTGTCTAGTTCATATATACAAGATATACAGATAATGAGTTCGATCTAAACTCATAAAATTGAATATGATATGGTTCTTTTGATGGAAATCAAAAGAGAAAGCAGCATGCACTATTTCTTTTAGTTTTGTTTTTATATCATTTAATCTATATACACCTCTAAGATCAGATATAAAACTACTATTTAAATAGAAAAATGCGGATAGTAAGAATTATACTACATATAATGATTTCGATTATGGACTAGAAAATAATAAAAAGGAAGAACGAACTAACCTATCAATCACTTTGAAGAGTATGCATCCAACTGTTAGCATAAATCGTACATCGGTCCATCCACGAGAGAAATCTGCTATGATATTTACACTGTTTGGGACCAATGCTAAACTATGTATTGACTGATGTATTTAATTGATAAATAGTAGAACACAAGATGATTACAGTGATATAATAAACTGCTAGCAGTAACGCATAAGGTAAATCCTATAGTTACAGTTTGCATTTAATCAATCCACATATTTAAGGTAAACCTCATAATATGAATTGAAATATTGTTCAATTTTTTTGATAAAACTGAAGCATAAATCATGAAACATGAAGAAAAACTATCTTGACAACAAAACAATCTGCGAAGATGAAAGCTATCTGCAGTCATTCAATTACCAAGATAAACAAATTATAGATCACAACAAAATTCACAGATGACTAAAGCATAAAGTAAATATTTGTCATGTCTAAATTTGGGCATAAGCTGTTCACAATGAGCCCCAGGCCAAGATGCCTATGATTACAAAATGATATGTTTATAAAGGCTTCATAAAAGATAATTGTTTATGTTCCTCAGATCAAATGTTTGTTTCAAAAATAAAGGGGGATGCAACCACCCTTATCCTACTAAATCCTCCAAAACTAACAACAGTTTGTTTATATTCATTCAAAATACATCATAGATATGACTGGAAGGTCTCAAGAGTGCCTCAGATCAATTTTGAAATCATGGACCCCTGAATATCCTGAAAGAAAAGGAAAATATAAAGACTTGAGATATATTTTCTTCCATTAATTTACACAATTCGAATTAACATAACTGGCTACAAAATCTTGCGATTTTGTAGCTAGTTATTTTAGTAAATGAAATCTCATTTTATTTAATGAATAAAACAAACTAATTTAATAATGAAATAAATTTTATTCAACAAAGCAAATAATCTAACTTAAGAATGAAATCAAAAATGCTATTAATTTAAGAGATCATACCTCTAACCATGAAATCAAATCGTATCATGAAACCTTGGAATTTACAATCGCTGTAGCAGCCTCAATGCTTTTAAATATCACATGACCTGTGGTCTTTATACATTTTTCTTTTCCNCACTTTGCCTGTGTCGTGGTTGAATTAGAACAAACAATATTATGGACCGGAGCACCCTCCATATGGATAGTAGATTCATTGCAAAGCTTGACACCAGGAAACTCTAGATTGTCTTTCAAATAGGGAGGTAAATTATCGACAAAGTTATAGGGTCGATCAGGGTGTGGCTCAAATGACAAAGGGTCTTCCTCTACAAGGAATTTGTGATTTCAAAGTCAACTCTCATTAACCTCGATCATGCTGATCACATTTGCATGAGAATTCGTCTTATTACGAAGACTCTGCGATATCAATCTCCCAGCCCTTTTGTTCTTAAAATTTATATCAATACTTCTTTTAGATTTCTTCCCTGTAGGTTTCTTTAAGTTTTTAACATAGTTAGTAGGATGTATAACCTACTAACAGACCTGTTGAAAAACCTTTGAATCGATTAAGGGTTTGTTGTAGGGGCTGAGACACAGGCTTGGATGGGTGAGAAGGGCGTTGTAGGGTAGGTTAGGGTTTCTTCAACCACTGGCTTATCGAACTCATCAATATTTGTATTAGAGAAACCATTTCTCACTACAAACGAGTCTCAATTATCACTCTGCAATTCTAACTGATGCACAAGTAAGATTTTAATTAGGACGTGATGAAAGAGGCTAGAGTCGGCTTGCTGCTTTTTATATCTTTTACCCATTTTATAAAGACTCCTCAGTAAGTAATACAACATGTTCAAGGGAAAACCCATAAAAACCATAAGCAAGCACAAATGATAGAGAATGACCAAACCAAAACATCCCTCACAGGCGACGAACTGCTTTAACACAACAAGTAAATCATGCCACTGAGCTTTCAAGGCAGAAATGGGCATACCTTTTTCGCATCCCTTAATTTTCTAAGATGTAAACAATAGGGTCCAAGGAATTTCTTCCACTTTTACGTTTTTAAACCACGTTTGAACGCTTGCTAGTAACCTTGTGTCTTGACTCAGGAACTCCTCAGTAACCTCCAGTTGCACGTCACCAACTTTCTCTCTACAACCATCAAAGGAGAAAGCGAATTCTTGGGCAACCTATAAATTGAAACCCTGAAACTTCCTAATGAAAATGAACCAGCCACTTCTCTCCAAATATCCTCTGGCATTGTCATATAAGAGCAGGGTTTGGACACTGTTTGGTTCAATTCTCACAACAAGAGCCATACTATATGGGAGAGTAATCAAACAAACACAACATACAGGGAGGGTTTGTGAAAACAACACAAAGCCATAACCCCGAGCCCAACAATGAACACTGTAAAGACTCATATGATGGGATGGACGCTTAATTGAAATGCATGCGAAGAAGGTTTGCGAAGCCCAAGGCCATCCTTATAAATGATGGTAGTCTGCAAATCGTATGCAACATTTGCATTTAGTATGATCTAGGACCAAAGCATTAAAACAAAAATAAGTGCACACATCGTGGGTTTGATCACCAATTTTGGGTAAGTCAAAAATCGAAAAATCAAATTTTTGTAAGAGAAATGTAGCCAAGAATCAAACCAAAACCATGCAAAAAATCAAATTGTGGGGGTCCTTTGTTCATAAAACCATCAACCTCTTAAGCATGCTTGGAATTGAAAGGATCAAAACAAGGAGAGTAACATCTTCATGGAAAAGAATCAAAATTCCATAATAAACTATATGAACAATTTGCCTTTAATGAAATTTTAAAACATAATGGTAATCACAGTCGCAAGTTTTCATGCTTTCAGTCATGAAAACAAAGCTTGAATAGACAATAGGGAGAAGTGACAATTTATAGTTGTTGTTTCAGAAACTGCTCATGAAGAGTAATACAATTTCATGAACTTCGTTAGGCAGCTATATAGACATTTAATTGATATGGAAAAAATAACAATTATATTATTGCTGCCAACAAGAAGCCAATTTCATTTTTTAACAGAGCATTGAGAGATGCAAAGGAAAAATATGATATCATGGAGAAATAGGCCTATGCCCTTGTGAAAGATCTCAAATCTTTTAGAGTCTATGTTTTTTATTCAAATATCATTGCATATGTTCCTTCAACCTCTGTGAAGGACATTCTCATTCAGCCTGAAATAGATGGAAGAAGGAGCAAGTGGATTGTCAAGATCCTTGAATTCGATTTGAAAATAAAACCCATGAAACTAGTTAAAGGTCAAGGTTTAGCCAAGCTGTTGGATGAATCTAATTGTAAATATTTGGGGGTTAATTTCATCAACACATGCTCAGAATATCAATAGGCTAATCTTTATGATAACAATCCTCAGGATAGCCCTCCACTAGTAGAGTGCCCCTGGTACAAAAACATTATATATTTTCTGCAAGAATTAAGACCCCTTGACGGAATGGGGAAGAGAAAGGCAAGAGATTTAAAGATCAAAGAAATTAGATATTTCCTTATTGACCAAGTCTTGTATTGGAAAGACCCTCTAGGTGTGCTTCTGAAATGTTTAGACCCACAGGAGGCCCAAAATATCATGTTCGACTTTCATGATAGTCTGTGTGGGGGACATCACTTATGGAGAACCACAACCTACAAAATTCTCAGGGTTGGGTACTTCTGTCCGACTCTATTCACTGATGTCTATATGAAAATCAGGGCTTGCATCAAATGCCAAAAATTTTCCAGGAAACAACAACTCAAGTCTCTGCCATTGAAGCTTATGGTATCTTTAGGACCCTTTTAGCAGTGGGGCCTAGAATTTATTGGAGAAATTCATCCTGCTTCAAGTGGTCAACACAGGTGGATTATGACTATAATAGATTATTTCACCAAGTGGATAGAAGTTATTCCCATAAGGAGTGCTTCTCACAAATTGATCATTGGTTTCCTTGAATATGTTATAGCAAGGTTTGGCTACCCAAACAAAATCATCACTGATAACACTTCATTCTTAAAAGTTGAGCCATTGATCGAATTTTCTGAGCAGTTTAGAATTTCATTGATCCACTCTACCCCCTACTACCCCCAGGGAAATGGACTAGTAGAGTCCTATAACAAAATCCTGATAAAGATCATCAAAAGAATGCTAGAGGACAATAAGAAAGCATGGGATTCAAAGCTTAAGTTTTCCCTGTGGGTTGATCGAATGACAACGAAGAGACCCCTGGGCCTCTCCTCTTTCCAACTTGTCTATGGGGCTAAAGCCGTTTTTCCTTCTCACCTTTCCCTGCCTGTAGAGAAATTATTCCAAGACTACAAAGGTGAGCCTGATGATATGATTTGAAGGATACATCAACTGGTAGAAGTGAAGTAGACCAGCGAGCAGTTACTAGACAAAGTGCATGAAAATTAATAGAAGATCAAGAAATACTTTGACAGAAAGGCGAGAAAGGACGATTTCCAGCTGGGATATATGGTTGTCAAATGGGATGTGCCAAAGAAGGAAAGAGGAAAGAACAACAAGTTTGAAGCCCTGTGGATCGAGCCCTTCAAAATCTCTAAGATACATCCAAATAATACATACTGGTTGCATAATTTGGAGGGCGATCAAGTTTTCAGTGGACCTGTAAATGGGCATTTTCTCAAGAAGTTCTTTATTTGAGCCACAAGTGGCTCCCATGTTTTTTTTAAATATTGTTTTTCTTTTTATTATCGGTTTTATAGGTGACTCCATAGCCCAACAGTAAGGCACTCGAACTGTAGAAGAGTTCTTGGCATCTGAAAGGGAGCAAGACATCCCCCATGGAGCCTAANNNNTTCTTCTAAGAATTTTGTCCCTTGGCGAAGGAATGAAATAAAATGGGAAAAAAACCCACAAATTGGCTTATATCCTAAGTCGTAGGAGTGATGAGACATTTTTGGCGTGACATGATCAGATGCACGCAGATCTGGGTGGTCAAGAGTTGCACCCTAGATCAATGGTCGATGGCCATATCAGGGCCTCAACATGCACACAGGATAAAAAGGATAGAGCGGGCTAAGAAAAATAGTCGTGGTTTGTGAAGGTGCTACATGTTATCCAAAGACACACATCGGGCCCAAATGTGGGGAAGTTCCAAACCATTTTTCGTAGCCCCGATATGTGCATGTGCACATAATGTCCTATCCCAGGCCGACAAGTGGTCGCTCCTCATCACTTCCGCTCCCTCCATATGTATTCCACTCATCTTCCCTCTGGTACCTGTCCCTTTCTCATCTCCCGCCACCTATGCCACCTCTCTCCACATCACCTCCATCCCTGCTTGTGTTGCTCCCTCTCTATTCTCAATCTGCTCATCCATCCACAACTATACACCTAGCCATATCCTTTCCGCTACTCCATACCGAGTGCACCAATCACTTCGTCAACAACCACATCTATCGTCAGGCTTCATCGTAAGCATCCAACTCAGATCTAGACGGTGAATGCTGAGGCTACCACATCCTACAGGTGTAGAGTTGACTTGAGCCTTCCCCTATCCCAATGAAGCATTTATGAAGGTAGTTGGTGGTGGTTGAACGTCATTTCTTCCATAAGTAGAAAGCGCAGAAAAGGACTGCCAGTTAGTAAGCTCATCAGCAGGTCCGTTCTAAACCCCACTTGCGTCTTATTGAAGTTCATGTCTAATCAGAGACTGTATGCACAGTCTGACAGGAAGCATGCACACATAATGCCTTCATTGCAGCTTCTCGATAATGATTTTGTGATTTTTTTTTTCAGTATAAATACTCAATTTTTGTATTTGTATAGGTGTCGATGGTAGAGCTATGCTCCCACTTGTAAATTTTTAACGAGGCTTCTGGTTCTTTGGTTATGTACATGTATTTGAGACTTCTTGTTTAATGAAAGTTAGCTTCTTTCCATCTCTTTGTAAACACTGTGTTAAGACACTCGGAATTGGAGGATCCAGTTGAGGGTTGTGATGTTGTTGTGATGTAGGTTTGATCACTGTAATATTTTCACTAGTTTTAACTAGTTTCTCGTGTTATCTTTTCCCCTCTTATACTGAGTAGCTCAGGCATGGAGGATCCAGTCGAGATATTATAGTAAAATTATGATGTAGGTTTGATCATTGTGTCATTGTAACTGTGTCATTTAGACATATCTTAGTGTCTAAAGCTTTGGGTCCAAGAGGATATTGTTCTTGAATCTTTTCCTCCTTAGGCTACTGGAAGACCAGATGTTCATAGCAGGCCCTTATATCTCCTTACTAGTTCTTCCCTTTACTCACCCTTTTACTGCAAATTACTGACTGAAGTTAGATCAAGACCTCACTTACCTATGCATTTCATGGTCCAAGATTCTGAGTTAAAGCGATAAAACCTTGAGACTGCACCCATTAGACCACCCTTTAAAATATTTACTCTGACATACAAACTGATGGGCCTTGTGATTAAATCTGTTGCAATCTAGAGGTGGCTTCCAACGCTAACACGGTTAGATCATGGGGAGTTGTGAGCCATTGATCTGATGCTCGAAAATATTGGGAAGGTAGGAGGAAAATACCCAAGGAGCTAGGAGCCGCAACCATCCTAGTTGTTCATCTGGGAAGGACACCTGGAAGTCGATAGAGAAGTACGCAGACATCGTGAAGTATGAGTTCGTGATATTGATCATAGTTGTTGGATCAAGGAATTTCATGGGTCATTGATCTAGAGAAGGTTTCAAAAAATCAGAAGTGGGGAGAAGGGAGGTGAGTAGTCCTCCAACTTCTCAAAACATGAAGTCCTGATAAGATCTAGACCTTTGGATCACGGAGGGATTTGTATCGTCGATTTGATAGAGAGTGCTGAATTGGGAATCGAGAGTTAGAAGAGTTAGGGTTAGCTCAAGTTCAAACACTTGACACACGAGGTCATGATTTGATTAAAGCCATCGATCAAAGGGAGAGCATGGATTGTTGATCTGGAATGATGAAGAACAAAGTCCAAGTTCTCGAAGAAGATATCTAGACCGTTGAAATATAGAATATTTTGGACCTTTGATTAGGAAACCTTTGAAATGTGAAGTCACAAAATGATCTGGGCATCGAATCACAGATGATCATGGACCATTGATCTGACACAAGCATATATTCATAAGTTAGGGTTGTGGTCACATCAACAGAAGAAAAGGGAAGGAGCTATCATTGCTATGCTCCACCTCAGAGTTTCACGAGTTGGGAAAATCAAGGTGACTCGCAGTTGATCACCCAAAACACGAAATTGCGAAACGACTGTTGGTTAGGCGTATGGTCATTGTTGATGGTCATGTGAAAGGAAGGGGTTTAGCCAGAAAAAATAGCACCCACTGTGTATATTTCTTAGAAATGGAAAATGCACCAAAGGGATGAGCACACATAGGTTTTCTCAGTAACTACCATAACAGAGTGATTGCTTCTACCAGAGAATTTGAGGAATTGTAGGGTGATCGCCAAAGGAGCCGAAGAGTCTCCAGGTAACTTCTAGTGGAATGAAGACTCATCATAGAGACAATTGACAGATGGGAAAGTGTCGAAGTCTATAACTTTAACATAGAGGATAAGCTCAATTGTGAAAGAGAATACAAAGAGTCGCACTGCCAAAAAAAGGAAAAGAATCTTGGGAATGACCACTGATGAAGAATAGTCTCATCATAACCGCTACTGATGTAGAAAAGAATCAGCATAATCGCCAGAGAGGACAAAGTGTTAGGTGTATGATCTAGTAGAGGACTTGGCATGATAAATATACATAGACAAGAGAAGAGAGTGTTGCTTCTATGGAGAGTTATTCATGCGGGTAGAATCATGCCATGCACAGGAGTTGAAGCACACAGAAGAGGGGTAGCACACAGAATGGAAATGTTTCACAGAGAATAAAGCGTAAAAGAAAGATATAGAACATAAATTCATATCTAAGAGAGGAAGAGAATTATGAGGTACGCATGCAGAGATAGAGCAACAGAACAAAAAGCTCAAGAAGATGCGAGCAGGAAGACACTATTGTAGGCAGGGTAGAGTAGTGTAGCAAAGCAATGATGAGACTGGTAAGACATTGACAAACACTGTATCACTGTAATAAGTTTATGTAACGAAGATTTATAATCAGGGTGGTAGGGAGGTGCTAGGGAGGACTATTGTCCTCAGAGTTTCAAGAGGGTTCTTGAACACATGGAGTCATAGCTTCCATCTGGTTGCAGCCATAAAAGTCAGGGTGGTAGGGTGGTGCGAGGGAGATCTATTGTTCTCTATTATACAGGTTGGTGCCTATGTGACTGGAAGTTGGTGATTCCATATAGTTGGTGCTAGAACACTTAGGGAGTTGGTGCTTCCTTCTAATGAGTGCTAGAGAAACCAGAGAGTTGGTGCTCTCAACAAGTTGCAACTTGTACAGGTTGGTTCCTGTGTGTCTAGAAGTTGGTGCTTCCATCCAGTTGGTGTTGGAACACAAAGGGAGTTGGTGCTTCCTTCTAGTGGGTGATAGAGAAACCATAGATTTGGTTCTCTCAACAAGTTTTTTCTTGTAAAACAGAGGTGGTAGCCTAAGAAATAATTTGGTGCTCATAAGAATGATAATGTAAATAAAATAAAGATTACTTATCATATCAAGAAGAAGAGGTTTTTCCCTTTATGGGTTTCCTTGGGAAATATGTGTCTCTGTATATTTCATGTGTGTGATTGATGTTGAATATTCTATTGCTTACTTCCCCGCATTACTGTGATCATCATTGAGTGTTCTGTAAAGAGTTTAAAATGGGCATAATTGTTTAAGCATAGTAACAAATGACTCACCCCCCCCCCTCTCAGTTTTCCAACAATTGGTATCAGATAAAGTTCCCTTTATTTAAGGGTATATCCTAGAGCTTAAACATGATTAGCCATGGAGGAACTTCAACCAACAAGGCCCCTCTGTTCAATGGAACAAATTTTTCCTTCTGGAAAGTTAGGATAAGAACCTACATAATGGATTTAGGTTCAGATGTCTGGGATGTGATAGAGACTGGTTATGTAAATCTAGTTGTACTAGATAATAAGGATGACAAGCTATAATTTAGCTTCAACGCTAAGGACATGAATGCTATTTTGAGTGGGCTTGCAGAAGCATAATTTGTAAAATTTATGCACTTAGAATCTGCCAAAGGAATGTGGGACAAACTCATTAGCAGTTATGAAGTTAATGAGAAGGTAAAGGATGCCAAGCTTCAAACCTACAGATTACAGTTTGAACAACTAAGGATGAAAGAGGATGAAATAGTTGGAAAGTACTTATTGAGAGTTGAAGAGATAGTAAATGCCATGAAGGGTCTTGGTGAGAAGATTGAAGACACATTTTTAGTTTAGAAGATTTTAAAATCTCTGTCTGATAGATTCAATCCGAAAAATTTTGCAATAGAAGAACTGAATGATCTTAAGACTCTGTCTATTGATGAAATCCTAAGAACTCTAACTTCTTATTAAATGAGGATTAGTAAAGATAATTCTACCACTAGAGAATAATCATTTAAAGTAGATAAGAATGAGGATTTTGAGCCTGATGAAATTGAAGCAAAATGTGTGAGAAGACTAAAGAAAGGATCAGGCAAGTACCAAGGTAAGTTTCCCTTCAAATGTTTTAACTATGGAAAGATAGGTCACTTTTCATCTAAGTGTCCACACAATAAGAAGGACCATAAATCTAAAGCTAAAGAGGAATACAAATCCAAGAGATTTGGTAAGTGACTCTTCTTGTGAAGATAAGGTTAATAAATTTATGCTTATGGAAAAAGAGGATTATGATATTAAAATCACAGGAAGTGATTTTAATGATGAAGAAGTTGTGTTTGAC
>JASDQU010372938.1:92912-103367 GCA_032191745.1 Picea mariana
GAATTCACGCAGGTCGTTGATCTAAGATTCCTTCAGGATATTTCTCAACCTTTATATCAGGTCATGGAAGGATGGAATAAGCACTTCGGTAGTTATAACTCTGGGGGAATGGAATGACTCAGGGATTGTAATGTTTCTAAGTCCCGGAGTGTCGAAGTCTCGAAATGAATAAGGTCTGTCCATCCTGATGCTTGATTAAGTCATGTTCATTGGATCCACAATGGAAGGATAGGGTAAGAACTTTGATGGATATCACTTCGAAGGATTTTAAAGACATGGGATTTGTAATGTTTTGGATCCCTAAAGTGTCAAAGTCCCGAATTGATAAAGGTCATCCATCTCAACATCTGATTAATTTGTGATTGTTGATCTCATGAATCCTCTAGATGGGTGGGATCATCCAGTCGACGAGAGATCAAATCTCAACCGTCCGATATACCAGTGTAGTTAATATAAGTGTTCGGTGAAGTTTAACTCCAGGAGAAATCGAAGATTGGAATGGGAGAAAAGTCGAAGGTCGAAGTCCAGAGGACTTGGTCCCAATGTCGGTCTCATGAAAAGGTAAAGTGGGGTCAATTCGAGGCGAAAAAGGATATGGAAGTGACTAATCCCTCGAGCATTGTGTTCGAACAAGATCCTAAGTAGAAGAATACATAGGTAGGCATTCAAGAGTGAATAAGCTTGTGGTTTCGAGCCATGGTCACATGGAAAGTGGCTCTAAGGAAGTGTCTGTGCATAATTGAATTATGTATCAGATAAAGGAAAACATGGAAGTGTTATAATGTGTGGAATGATAATATATTCTTCATGAATTCAGAAGAAAAAACACATGTAGCATTATTTGGAAAAAATAAATTAATATGCATAATTCTAACAAAATGGTGTCTTGCACATTATGCAGAATTAGGGGGGTGTAAATATATCAGTTCGGAATAAATATTCAATAAATTGAAGAAAGAGAGGGAGATTCCAACCATGATAAAGAGGCCAAATGTCAAAACATAAGTGTTGGTAATTCAAAGACATAATCCAATGGAAACCAAGCCAAAGGGGAGCAAGAAACATTGATAGAGACTATGAGAAGCCTGAAAATAGAAGTGGAGAGTTACAAAGAAGACAATGAGAGACTGATAAGAGAACACAATAAGATAAATTCTCAAGTGATGTAAATCTTAAATCAGTTGCAGAGGCAAACAAAGATTGGATCAAACCAAAAAAATATTCCCTAAGTAGTCTAGAGGTGTCTCCTGACAAACACCAATGAAGAAGACATGAATTTGAAAATTTGCAAGGAAAGTTGAGGAATGTTAAGCCACCATCCTTTGATGGTTAAATATAAAAGGAATATGATTCTAAGGCATGGTTTCTTGGACTCATGAGGTATTTTGAATTGCATAACTACTCATCAAACCTAAAATCCAAGATTGCTACATATACCATTTAAATGGGAAAGATGTTATGTGGTGGGATAAAATAAATAAATTTGAGCACATTAATGAGAATAGGATCACTTGGAAGCAGTTCAAGAAATACTTTCAGAAGGAGTGCCTTTTAGAGAACTCCTATGACAAGAAAAGGAAGGAGTTATTTGAACTTAGGCTGGGAAGTATGACCATGGAAGAGTATGAAAGGAATTTCTTAGGGCTTATAAAGTATGTGGGGTTTATAAAATATGAGAAGGTGAAAGTACATAGGTTTTTAAGTCTATTTCCATCCTTTTATAAAGAGAAGAGTCAATATGATGAACCTATGACTTTGACTGAGACCATCAGGAAGGCTAAGTAACTATATGAGACAGGAAAGGGTAGATAGTCTTTGCAAAAAGATTAGGAGGATAAGAAGAAGGAGAAATATGATTAGAGGAGGAAGGGGTTCAGAGCTCCTTTCAATAGAAATATCACTAATAAAAAAAATCAAGACTAGTTTGCTAAGGATGATTCCAAGAGAGAAGACTCCTTGGAAAAAGGGGGAATACAACCAATCCAGTGTTGGGGATGAAAAGAAGATCACCTATAGAGGGATTTACCTCGCATAAAGGACAAAGTGAAGACCATGCATAACATCCAACAGGCTACAACAGTAGAATACATGGGAAGAATTTATGCATCCTTATATGGTTGAGAAGTAGAGTACCAATCCAATATGATTGAGGTGGAAGGTAAGATCGTTAATGAACCTGTTGCTATTTTAATTGATTTAGGAGAAATTAATTGTTACATTGATCCTAAAATAGTGGATAGATTACATTTGGAGAAAAGGAATCTTGAAAAATCAAGTTTGGTTCAGTTATCCACTGGAACCAAAAGGAGAATTCATGATATGGTGAGAGGTTGTTCCATAAGTCTAAATGGTGTGAATAATAAAGCTCATATAAATATTATACCATTGGGATATTATGATATTCTATTTGGAATAGATTGGTTTGACAAGCATCATGTTGTCCTAGATTTTCATAACAAGACATTTACATGTCTTGATGAAGAAGGAAAACAAAGAACTGTGAAAGGAGTTCCAAGACCTATCTCTATAAGGGATATTTCATCCTTACATCTAAAGAGATGTTTCAAAAAATGATGTCAATTGTATGCAACCCACGTGGAGGATTCAAAAAAGACAAAGGGGCCAAACCTTGAACAATTCTCAGTACTACAATAATTTGAATATGTATTCCAAGAAATACTAGGGTTTCCACCAAAGAGGGAGATAAATTTCTCTATTGATTTAGTTCTAAGAGATGCCCCGGTATCAAAAAAAACTTACAGAATGAGTACACCATAATTAAAAGAATCACAATTGCAGTTGGAAGAATTGTTAACGAAAGGGTACATACGTCCAATTGTTTAAACTTTGGGAGCACCAATACTCTTTGTCAAAAATGAGGATGGAACTTTGAGGCTATGTATAGACTTTTGAAAGATGAATAAATCCACTGTAAAGAACAAGTACCCTCTACCCAGAATTGATGACATCTTTGATCAACTAAGAGGGGAAAATATATTTTCAAAGATAGAATTGAGATCAAGGTACCATCAGGTAAGAATCAATGAAGAAGACATACATAAGACATCCTTTAGAACTAGGTAGGGGAATTATGAATTTGTAGTGGTGCCATTTGGAATATCCAATGCACTAGCTGTCTTTATGTGCTTAATGAATGACATATTCAAAAATTATTTGGATAAGTTTTTCATAGTATTCCTGGATGACATACCTGTCTATTATAATTCAGAGGAAGAGAATGAACATCACCTAAGATTGGTATTGCAAGTACTAAGGGAACATCAGTTGTATGCCAAGATTAGTAAGTGTTCTTTTTACCAAGAACAGATCCATTACTTGGGACACATTATTTTAGAACAAGGTATCGCAGTGGATCCAAAGAAGATTGAATCCATTAGAGGATGGTGAGGACCCAAGAATGTTTTAGAAGTAAGATCTTTTATGGGGTTATATGGTTACTACATAAGATTTATAGCAGGATTCTCTAAGATTGATCATCCCATCACTTCTTTGCAAAAGAAGGGAATTAAATTTGGATGGACAACAGAGTGTGAAGAGAACTTTAATCTAGTGAAAGAATCACTTACTAGTGATCCTATTTTAAATATTGTTGGCCCAAATGAATTTTTTTTGGTATGTACAGATGCATGCAAAGAAGGACTTGGTGGAGTCCTCACACAAAATGGACATGTCATTGGTTATGAGTCCAGAAATATTAAAGAGCATGAGAGGAAGTATGCCACACATGACTTGGAACTTGTTGTCGTTGTTCACGCATTGAAGATGTGGAGGCATTATCTCATGGGGAAGATATTTGAATTAAGAACAGACCACAGTGGTCTGAAACATATTTTTGAACAACCAACTTTGAATAGAAAACAAACGAGATGGTTGGAATTGTTAAGTGAATACTATTTTGACATCAAGCATATCAAAGGAAAATAAAACAAAGTTGTTGATGCACTTAGTAGAACAGTGCATCTCATGCATGCTACATTTGTTAGTATGCAACAGTCATATTTAAAGAGAATAATTTTAGATGTTGTTGTCATAGATCAACATTACCTACAGGTAAAAGAAATCTTACAAGAAGAAAATGTACAACAAAAAATTAAAGAATATGAGATGAAGGAAGATGGATTATTTATGCATAAAAAWAGAATTTATGTTCCTAGTTTTGGAKAACTTAGGAATTTGGTATTAAAAGAAATGAATAATTTTCCATATGCCAGACATCCCGGTTCCCAGAAAACAATTTCCGCAGTAATAAGCCAATTGTTTTGGCCATGAATGAAAAAATATGTTGTTGATTACATTGCCAGATATATGGAATGTTAGAGAGTGAAGGGTGAGCATAGGCACCAGACAGGTTCAGTACAACCATTACCAATTYCAGAGAAGAAGTGGGARGTGGCAACCATGGATTTTATAACTAAATTTCCCAGGACAACAAGACAATATGATTCAATTATGGTCATGGTTGATAAATTGGCAAAGGCTGCTCATTTTGTTCCTGTAAAAATGACTCATACAACAACTAATATTGTAGATATTTACATGACGGATATTKCTAGGTTACATGGGATACCTAAGACAATTGTCTCAGACAACGATACAAATTTTACCTCAAATTTSTAGAGGGGATTKYTTAAAGGATTTGGTATAAATATGAACTTTAGCACAACTTACCATCCACAATCAGATGGGAAGACAGATAGAGTCAACTGAGTAATTGAAGACACATTGAGAATGTATGTGATGGATAAGCCATCTAAGTGGGAAGATTACTTGCACTTGGTTGATTTTTCCTATAATAATGGGTATCGAGGTTCATTGGAAATGAGCCCTTTTGAAGTATTGTATGATAATAAATGCAATACTTGAGTGAGTTGGGACAACCCAACAAACATAGTGGTACTTGGGCCCGAATTCCTCAAGGATATGAAAGAAAATATGGTTAGAATTAATTAGAATTTAAAGTCAGCTCAAGATAGACAAAAAGTTTATGGAGATAAGAACAAGAAAACTACAGAATTTAAGGTGGGGGAGCACGTGCTTTTAAAAGTGAAGCCCAAGAAGATCTCTTTGAATTTGGGTAGTTGTACAAATCTAGTAGCTAGATTATGTGGTCCATTTGAGATATTGGACAGAATAGGGTCAATTGCATACATTCTTGCATTGCCTACTTCCATGAATGTGTGTAATGTATTTCATGTCTTTTTGCTAAAAATATGTGTACATGATCCTAACCATGTTATTGATCGACATTTTATTTAGGTAGGGATAGAGGGAGACTTTCAGGTTCAACAAATTTGAATATTGGATAGAAGAGTCAAAATGATATGGAATCGAGTTATAGAGTTGGTAAAAGTCTAATGGACCTGCTACGGTCCTAAAGATGCTACTTGGGAGCATGAATATTCCATGCAGGTAGAGTACCCACAATTGTTTGATTAAAGTTTGAAAATTTGATTTTTGTTTTGTATATGCACTGAGGACAGTGCCAAAATAAGGGGGAGGGGATGTAACACCTAGGGTTTTGAGCCACGTATTCAATAATGTATTTTGTTAATCCATGAAATGATAGAGAACCCAAACAATTGAAAGAGGCCACTGTTCTTAGGAAATGTAATTTTTGATCATTATTAATAATAAATACATCATTGGCTACTAGATGGACAAGGACAAGATTTATAAGAGGCTATGATTCCACAAGAGAGACAAGATTTAATAATAAATACATCATTGGCTACTAGATGGACAAGTATTTTTTTTATACATTTTGTTTACCCATTATTATTTTAATGGAGAATAACAATTACATGAGCTTCTTAGGGGGAAGGCCAAGTGGCTCCTTAATTCCAACAATTACTTAAACCCATATTTAGTCTGTGGTCAAGGATTCTTCTTCTTTACTCATTCACTCACTCACTCATTGTTCGTTGTTCCCACCTTTCATTCTTTCCTCACTCCATTCACTCTTTCAGACACTCGTCTTTCCTCATTCATGTTCGGCTTGGGAAGGGAAAATGAAATGTTAGAGAGGAGACGCGGTTGGTTCGTTGTAAATAATATTGGTGTGTTCCAAACATGAATTAAGGCCTGCATGTCTGAGATGATTTGTCCTGTGTTTATATTTTCTCATAGATGTGAATCCTTAGAGTCCCAACATGGATATTCTTGATCAGATGCACTGGAGCCCTGGAAGGATATGTCCAGCTTGAGGGACAGCGTGGCAGAGAAGGGGGTCCATTCTCTTGGGTTATGTAGTGTAACATCCCACTCTTGCATGCACTGAGGGAACTTATTCTTTGAGGACACTTGTGTGCAAGTGATCTGGGTTGTTATACTATTGGTTGTTTTGATTATGATTCTAAGATATTATGGATTCAATGATATGTTATTTTGTTGTATTTACATAGACATGTGATTTTGACTGGGTTCTCTTGAGTGTGTGAGACATTGGACCTCGAGTATGTAGAGGCATTGATGAAACTCCTTAGACTCTGGATAGAGTTAGGGAGTGGATTGTTGGGTTTGAGTGTTTTTGATGTGACACATGTACATATGATTAGATGTTATGATGATTGATTATTATTGCTGACATGATTCATTGATAGATGCAAGATGACTATAGCTTGCCGACTAGAATCACATTTGGAGTAGAGGGGCCACGCATGACTACCAGAGACTTTGAGGGAGACTTGTGGTAGAAGCCCTACCATAGCCTAGTAGCACTCTCATTGTGGCTTGAACTGTAGGTTAACGATTACCTAGTTCGATAAGAACCACGATGTCATGAGGAAAGACTGTGACAGTTGCTCACGATGATTCTTAGGGGAGGGCAATAAGGCAGGGGCCTTATTCCTTAGAGGCCCTTAGTCTCCGATAAGATCATGTGGAGGAGTATTGACTCCAGGGGTTTGACATCTACCAAATTTACTCAACAGGTGAGTGACACCCTTGGAGCACCTCGTGCATCCTAAGGGAACATCGTGCAAAGAAACGGAAAGAGGCGAGTGACACCCTTAGAGCATGTGGTGCGTCTTGAAGGGCACGTTGTGCAAATAAAACAGAAAGAGGCGAGTGGCACCCTTGGAGAGTGTAGTGCATCCTGAATGGAATGTCGTGATTTTAAATAGTAAGTGAATAAATGTAGTGCATAGAAAACTATGCCTCCTTAGGACCTAGTCGCCCTTAAAATGAATGATACGATAAATGAAGTTTAAAAAACAAATTTTCCCCTAAAAAAAAAATGTCGCCCAGCCTAGTGAATGTAAAACCTAGGTCTAAGTAGAACCCCTGAACAAAAATATTTAGACATATAACAAGAAAGGGGTAAAGAAATTCAAACTTTATTTATTAAAGTAAAAAAAATTAAAATTATATTCGAGAATTAAATTTTTAAAAAAGGGGGTAATGGTTGTTTTTATCTACACTTGCTAAATTAATTTTTAATTAAAAAGGAAAAAAGGTAAATGGTTTTTTTATCTACACTTGTTAAACTGATTTTTTTAGTTAAAAAGGAAAAAGGGGGAAACTTAAGGAAAAAGGGAAACTTAAAGAAAAGGGGAAATG
Source organism: Picea mariana (assembly GCA_032191745.1). Classification (NCBI taxonomy): domain Eukaryota; kingdom Viridiplantae; phylum Streptophyta; class Pinopsida; order Pinales; family Pinaceae; genus Picea; species Picea mariana. Next base: position 100,491 of record JASDQU010372938.1, read on the forward strand.
TAAAGAAAAAGCTAAATGTCTAACTTAGTAAGGAATATTGCCCTTGGAACTTTCTAATTATGAACTCAACTAGGAATCAAGTAAGGTGTAAGTCATTTAAGAATTGTAAGGTAATTTTGGGACACCGAGGAGCGTTTTTAGGAATTCTCTTAGGTGGATGAGGGAAATAGGAACATTCAATTAATTAATAAAATTGATTTTCTCGTGAAACTAGGGAATAGGGCGACATCTGTACTGATAGGTTTTTCAAAATTAATTAAATGAAAAAGGAATTTAATGAGAATTTTTGAAAACTCATTACATAAAAACTCTATAAAAGAGATGGCGGTGGAGGAGTATGGATCTCATCTTTTTGTGTAATGTTACACTGTTGAAATTGTATCTTGACTGAACTTTCTCTTGTGGGATTTGGGATACCCAACTCGGGTAACGAGTGGTAGCTCGACCTTGTGAGGAAAGTTGGGTGCTAGCATTCTATAGTATTGTGTGGCCCCTTTTCTTCTTGGGGGGTTCAAGGGGAAGAAGAGTACCCCTAGCAGTGGCTAGGAGGTACCCGTGAGGTCACATTGGTTGGAAAGTAGGAGCTCAACGGAGCATGCGTGGGACAACGACCTCGGAGCATTCACATTTAGCTAAGGTATGCCTGTTGAAGTTGTTACTTGCAATGAAATTTAATTTACACATGTTTATTTTTCTGTATGTGGTTGAAGATTTCATTGCCATGAGATTTCTTGTACATGCATCCCTACAGTACTTGTAACCCTGGTGTCGCTTGATTTATTTAGTAAAAACCCTTTCTATCCACTATATCCTTTATTTATGAGTTACTATCTCCTTGCATGTGGCCACAAAGAGCCCCAGACACAAATCTTTCATGCGTTCTTGTATCTCCTACCTGTGTTTTATTTATTCCTTGATTACACTTTCTATTTCATTATTTTCTTCTCCATGGAGAAGATCTAGATGCAGATTGTGTTTTTATCCTCTGTTTTGTGATCCTTTAAGATATTAGTTTGTGCCTGAGTAGTCGGTCAAGATCCGAATCGACGGTCATCACTCTGGTGTTTAAACACTTAGATTCAAATGCCCTTATTTCATGTGCATGGATAATGATTGTAGGAGCATTCTCTTCCTAGCGAGGAATTCTCGCCTGAGATTTTATTTTCTCTAGCCCACTATCGTTGTTCTCTGTGTTGATTCACATAGTTGTGTTGATTCTCTGTGTTTTTTTAATGTCTAATCTATGTGTTTTACCAATTTCTAATCTCTGCGTTATATTACTTACCACTGTGTTTTGATTGGTAGAATCTCTAATCTCTATGTTTTACCAATGTCTAATCTCTGCGGGTGAATGGTAAAATTATATGCGCTCAATGTATATGATGCATTCCATTTACCTCTGCACTTAAACAAATTAAATTTTCATTCATTTTATATATGTGCTCAATGTGTATGTTGTGTTTCATTTACCTATGCACTTAAACAACTTAACTCTGCATTCATTGTATATATACATTCAATGTTTATGCCGTGTTTCATTTATCTCTACACATAAACAACTTATGTCTGCGTTCAATGGATATATGCATTCATTCTATCTATGCGTTCAATTATTTATGCTCTAAACAATGTTTGACAACAAATTTAGACATGCTCTAAAAACAACCCTTTTACCCACTTCTTAGACAACGATTTCGCCCAGGTTTACACAACTATTTACCCAATTCTTAAACAACAATTTGGATGGGTTGGCAACAAATCTTTGGGTGTGTTACATAGTAATCCCACCATGAAGTTTTGGGAATATTACACAGCAGTTACACCATGATTTTCTTGGAGTTATTAACCAACTTTTACACCATAATTTTGGCATATTGAACATCTTTTTTACACCATGAATTCGGGGTGAATTACCCAGTTTTGACACAACGAATTCACCCAACCTTTACCACTACAGTTTGATTACATTTGAATAGAAATATTGATTACTGTTGACAGAGAATTTAATAATTTTTGACAACGATTTTCACTCTCATTCCTATTTAAACTTTTAATGAATTTCATTGTATATTGATGGCTTTCACTTTCAAACAAAAATGAATTCCACTTTCACTGCCATTATACTTTGAAAATTTGATGTATATTGATGGCGTTCACCTTTTTAAAAAAGGGGTGATTTTCACCTTCATTGCTATTTAGACTTTTAAAAAAAAATTGTTGTATATTTATGGTGTTCACTTTCAAAGAAAAACAAATTTCACTTTCATTGCTTTTATACTCTTAAAAATTGTTGTATATTGATGGCGTTCACCTTTTTAAAAGGGGCAATTTTCACTTTCATTGTTAATTATATTTTTAAGAGATGGATTTCAATTTTAATTAAATGATGGTTTTTGGCCCTTGGTTATGGAAGGAAGCAACGAACAAGGGAGAAAAGGTGAAAATCGAACTTCGCAGGAGACACAATGACTGTCACTGGGTCAAAGTAAGCAAAAGAGCATAAAAGATGGAGCAAAGCAAGGAAATGCAAGCCATTGTATGAAGAGATCAAGGATGATAGATCATCAAGGAATATGGATCGTGGACAAATTACCAAGCGTAAAAATCCACCGTTGGATGCTTTGGAGCATCGCGTGATAAGGAAGGAAAGACAGACTGACGAAGCCCAGAAAAAGAGGGTCAAGTTGACCTAGGGTTTTAGGCACCTAGGGTTTTGGCACCTATGTTTCAGCCTAAGGCAGTCGGTGAGGTATTGTAATGTATAAATAAAGGTCAAGAGGACCTGGGTCAGGTCGGTACAAGTTGGTAGTTCTACAAGTACAATATTGTTGTTGATCTAGCTATAGTATTGAGAGAGGGATCATTGTATTGAGAGAG
>JASDQU010372939.1:67554-87217 GCA_032191745.1 Picea mariana
ATTCACATCCTTATGCTTGATTTGAAAAGTGCACTATCAATAAGGTGTGACATTGTGCCCATTTTGTGATGTTCTTATTGTGTGTTCCCCACCATCTAGATGGTGTAGTGTTGGCACAGGGGCATACCCAGGGTTCAATGCTTCAACAACGCACCAACAAAACCCTAACTACCGGCCCTTTTGGCAACACCTGTGAAGCAGATGAAGTCTCACCCGAGGTAGAGGCAGGGGTGGTTACAAGACTTATATGTATGTAACCTAGCTGGGACACAGATATGTGATTACACTACTCTAACATAGCACTTACCAATTAGCATTCATCAGTATTTCACCCTTATTCACATCACAAATCCAAACCCTAAGTATAGAACAACACAATATTCAACGGTATCTAACACATCTAATCACTGAGCATATGGAAGGAGATCATATCTAGAATTCATTCACATCACTAAGCACTTAATCTATCATACCAGATTCATCTAAACACTCATTACTACACTAAACTTAAATTATATGAACAATATAACAACCATAATGCACAAAGAAACCATAACACAGGATATATGTGGTTCACCCCAGTGTGGGGCTAGATCCACCAACTCTTCTCTTCTTTATTATCTTTTCTCGATCTTCTACAAGCATAGATACCAAAATACCCACTTCGCATAGGATAGGATATCTGTGCGCACCTCGCCATGTCCTCCTTCCCTGAGTTAGGTCACAGCACAAGCCTTCTTACATAGTCTGCACACAAGCTTCTTACAATCACTTGCACTTAGCTCTGAAAGTCTTAACACATAGTATGAACAAAGCCTCTAGCTCCGCACTAAGCCGATTCTATCAGGTCTACAGAATCACACACCCCTTATTACATCGCCTAGTTATTTATTTATACATTACAAAATGGGCCTAAACATGGGTAAACCCATGGGCTGACATCCCATACCCATTACATAAACCCTAATCCCAAAACTTCTGTGAAAAGGGGCCAAGATCCTGCAATATCCACTTCGACTTGCGCTCGACCTTCAACCAACCTGTTGAAGTCCCAAAAATGGTCAAACCTGACCAAGGTTATCCAAAACTTTGTCAAAGGCCAATAGGCCCCCAACACTCACCTGTGACTTGTCTCGAGTCACTCTACTCTGGGTAACTCTACCTCAAATGCCCTGAGCTTGGATTGAGCTACTTCACCAAGTCATCCTTCTCGGTGAACTCTTGAATAACTGTCAAAGGTTTTGCTAAGCATTGCTCGACTGCAGTGAGTACCTATTCTAGTTCTTCTCCTCATCCTTCAATCTCCTCAAAAAGTAGGCAAGCTACATCTTGGACTAGCTGAAGCTTCTGAGTCACTTCCATGACTTTGATCTGTATGGCATAGACCTTTTGCTGAGCTATGCATTGTTCTTGGGATATTTTCATTCTCTCAACCACTAACAAGGGCTTCAACTGTGCTTGTATTGTTGTTGCTTGCTTCTTTGCTTCCTGGAGCTACGACTCCAGTGTTTTTAGTTCATGATCCTCAGTAAGGCGCTCATAATTCTGCTCACTTTGACTGCTAATTTGTTTACATTCCAAGGATAATGCCTTTATTCTTTGCACTATTCTTCAGGCGATTTCTTTTGGTTGGTCTCGCACTTCCTTTAGAGTGCTTGGTACTGCTTGTAATTCCAATTCTGCTACTCTCTATTGAAGTTTTTGGATGGCTGAAGCAAGCTTCACTACTTGAATCTCCACTGGGTCTTCTTCTATTTGTTCTAATCCTGTCATAGAGCAAAGTGCTCTGTTGAATCCTTCTTTAATTCCAACCTACTCCATGAGCAATTGTTCTTTCTATTTATGGATCTACGCTTTATCTTCTTCGAACTTGATTTGGAGGTCGTCCTTCTCTTGTTGTGCAACTCGACATTTCTCTATGACATCCTCTTGTGCTTGCTTCAGGGCCACTGTGGCCTGTTATTTTTCTTCCTGCACATGATGAAGGCGATATTCAGTCACATCAACTATTTTGTGAAGTTGGGAAGGCTCATCTCCCAACTCTGTTTCTTCTGATGGCGGGGGCGTAGTGGACACTGCATGGATAGAGTGAAGGGATTTTTGTACCCCTCTAAGATCTTCTTCAGTTCTTTCATACATGGTTTCTTTATTTGCTTCATTTCTCTGCAAAATATCTTCTGAGGCATCTGATAGAGCTACGATAATGAATTCGAAGTCATTGACCATGAGTATAGTTTGCAACTTCGGCTTACTAGCTTTGGACTTCTTTCGCAATGTAGGTTTTGTTGGGGAAACCTTTCTTTTATTGGACATCTCTACCTCTTCAAGGGGGTTCCTAGGCGGTGTTACTTTGCCCTGCTTCTGCTTGTCTTCTTCCCCTTCTTTGTCCACTTCATCGTCTCCTCCTCTGCTAGGTGAATCTGATGTAGTTTCTTCTGATGTGCTGCATATTTCTTGTACATATTCCTTATTTTTCTTCCTACTACTGCTGGGTGCATCATACTCTTCGTGAGTAACCACCAGACTTCCAATGAGGTCAGGGTCGGATAGTTATACATGGTTAACTAGCACTAGGCATTCTTTTGGCCACTCCTTGGTGATATCCTCCATGTCCTCCTCGGTGAGCTTTTAATAGGACTGAATCTCTTCTTTATTCTCATCTCTGTGCACAATAATATATATAAATGCCTATATGCACAAAACTTTGAAACTAGTTTGAAACTGTCCAGGGTGTTTGGTGTCATACGAGGGAAAGACTCAATATCCCTCATTAACTGCAGGTAGTAGGTATGGAACACCATGTTCGAATGCCATTGTTTCCCCATATCACTCGAATACTAGAGTGTGGTGAACTTCACAGCTAGTGGCTTGAATAGATCAGTGTTAGGGAAGGTTACTCCTTCCAGTATATCCCAAGCAATAAATGCAATGAGGATCAACAGGAAGATAAAGTGGAACTCATAGCCTGATCCTGAGCTTCGTGGCAATCCCATTCTAACTGGTTGATGAGGTAACTCTCCCAATTCATTTGTAATCCTTCAACACATTTTCTTGCGAGGTCAACAATGAACCCCATGACCTGCGTGGGTCTGTTCTTCCTTACTATATTACCAGTGATCAACTAGCAGGCTAGGTGCACTGCACCATTCTTTTTGGAGGCTACCTTTTAGCCTCGCTTCCCATTCTTAACATTGCCATAGGTGTCTTTAATATTCTGCGCCAAGGTGCGATCTGCAGTCTTCCCTGAATAAAAATATTGTGGGTCTAGTCCTTGCATGCTGAATCCGGTGATCCTATGGATTAGTGCCGGATCGACGGTGATACGCCTGTCTAGCCATAGATAACCGCCATGGAAACATGAAAGTAGGAGTTTAACACACACGTTAACCTCATGATGTCTTCCAAAATGTGGTATCTTCATCATGTTCAGGATAGTGGACCTTGCTATGTCCATGGTCCATGGTTGGGGGGATGATATTCAACTTCTTCCCCTTGGTATTGGTCAAATATTTGTGAGGTGCGGGCATACCATAGCTCTTGCGGTATCCTAGGTTATAGTCACTGATATTCAAGATTGGAATCCTCTCCAACTATGGTCTGACTTCTTGTATTCCCTTCGAGAGGTACGCAGTGATGACTGTTTAGTCGAAGTCCCTCGGGACACTATCATGACTCACCACATTGGCCAGGGGTGGGATGTAGTCGAGTAGGATGGATGGAATTATCTCTAAATTTACCAAGTCATCATGATGATTGGTTCTTTTCTTGGTCGCAACTCAGGATGGTCCAGATCCACGATCAGTTGACGGGGAGGCTTGCACTCCTCTCGTCGATGAGACTTGAATGCCTACAGACATCACCTTCTCGGCCATGAGGTATTTCAGGATCTCTTTGACGGATTTTTTGTTGTTCTAATTTCGTCCGACAAGCACACTCGAGATCTGATATCTCAGGTCGGTGAAGAATACTTAATGTAATAGAATGGATGGCGAGGTCACAATAATCACTGCATTAAATCAACTAGTTCTCTGTGGGATCGGGTAATCACAATTGGAATAAGTGTTCTTAGTGCAATGATCGACGAGATAAATAGGTATTATCATAATAGACTCTTCCAACGGGAAGGAATTCCTCAATCAAAGCAGTTCCATCCGTTATGGCGCGGTCCCAATGGTTCAATGGCGAACATTCCAGCTATAACTTTGTTTATAGTCGTTCTGGAGCATCGTTATAACGGTCATAATGTCTCCAACGGTCATATTTCTCTATCATGGCGAAGTGCCAATATGTGTTGTACTGATATTCCAATGAAGTTCAATTTCTCGAAACCTTCCTTCTACGAAGTCTTCCCTGGAACTTCCTGCAATGTTTCTAACTTTTCTCTCTTCTTACTGAGCTTTCTAGCCTTTTTTCCTGTAATTTAAGCTATTGGGTTCCTCTTCCCATTTTAATTCTTACCTTCACTTGGAAAAGTAACTTCGTGTTGTCGATGATATTTCATAGGTTTCAAGGGTGATACTTCTCTTTCTGGGGTAGGTGCTCTACTCTCTTGTACAGACAGATGTCTCGAATCTTCCCATGTCCTTTCAACTTCAACGTCCATATCATTGGTCCTTAGTAGCTTCAAATGGTTCTCTTTTTCTTCTAGTAAGTGATTTATTCTCCTAGCCATGAAATCTCTTAGTACTTTCTTTTTCTATTCTAGATCCTCCTCTTCTTGTTTCCTTTGTATACGATCTTTCTCAATCTAGGTTTTTCCTAGAAAGATATCAAATGGGGCGCTATTCTCAAAAAAAATAATGATCTGAAATAATACTTCTGTCAAGGTGCCATGAGCACTCATAGATGTTATGGTAAGTCTTCCACATAGGGTTATCATCTTTCCTCTAAATAATCCTATTCCTCCTAATGAAGGAACCATAGCAAGCTTTCCTAAAATTTCCCAAGTTCTTTCTATCATGATATTCACCTGTGTTTCCTCATCCAGGACACAGTCTATGTCGAATTCTCCTATTCTTGTTTCTATGTACTCTTTCTCTTTTAATATCTCTGATAAGTTGATATCTCTGTGATCGTTTAGGGTTTCTTTCATCTACAATAATACAGTTTCTGATTCTTTCTGGTTCTTAGTCTCTTGATCTTCCTCAGGGTTTTCTTGTCTCATATTCATCTTTTCAACCTTAGTAATCCTTCTAGGGAAATACAAAACTTCATGGTCCATAGCTTTACAACAAATACAACTAGGACCTCTACCAGGGAATTCCTTAGCAAGATGTCCCAATCTTCTGCAACTATAGCAAAGAGTTAATAGCCTCTTTCTTTTAAACGATCCTCAACCTTTCCTATACTGTGCACTGGGATCACAGTAACTAACCTACACAAAATTATTTCTAGGATCCTGCATTCATTTGTTAGTCCAAACATTCTTTCTATCCATAGGGATAACATACCTTTCATTATTTCTATCAGATCTATTCATATAAAATCTCTTTCTTCTAGTTGTACCCTAGTTTTCAGACTAGGACAACATTTATCAAACATACCTAGATTCATTCTTTTGGAACAATTTTTTTCGCTTATCTTACCTTTCTCAGAGCACAAAGCTTCAAGATCTTACCTCTTTTTTTCAGATCATACTTTTCTTCTTACCACAGAGCTTCGCAAGTCAAGTAGAAGACTGCACACTAAAGTAGCAGATCTATGCACAAAGCTTTATTTTCTTTAGTTCCCAACAATCACAGTTTTAGGTCTTGGCAACAGAACCATTTTTTTTCAGAGGCACAGACCCAGGTTTCAACACTTCAACAATGCACCAACAAAACCCAAACTACCAGCCCTTTCAGCAACACCTGTGAAGCATATGAAGACTCACCCGAGGTAGAGGCGGGGGTGGTTACAGGACTCAAATGTCTAGAACCTAGCTGGGACACAGATATATGATTACACCACTCTAACAAAGCACTTAGCAGTTAGCATTCATCAATATTTAACCCTTATTCACATTTCAGATCCAAACCCTAAGTATAGAACAACATAGTATTCAACTAGATCTAACACCTCTAAGCACTGAGCATATGGAAGGAGATCATATGTAGCATTCATTCACATCACTAAGCACTTAATATATCATACTAGATTCATCTAAACATTCATTACTTCACTAAGCTTAAATTATATGAAAAATATAACAACCGTAATGCACAAAGCAACCATAACACAGGATATATGTGGTTCACCCCAGTGTGGGGCTACGTCCACCAACTCTTCTCTTCTTTATTATATTTTCTCAATATTCTATAAGCATAGAGCCCCAAAACCCCACTTTGCATAGGATAGGAGATCTGCGTACACCTCGCTAGATCCTCCTTCCCCGAGTTAGGTCACAACGCAAGCCTTCTTACATTGTCTGCACACAAGCTTCTTACAATCACTTGTACTTATCTCTGCAAGCCTTAACACATAGTATGCACAAAGATTCTATCTCCGCACTAAGCCGATTCTATCAGGTATAAACTATCACACACCCCTTATTACATCACTTAGCTATCTATTTATACATTAAAAAATGGGTCTAAACATGTGTAAACCCATGGGCCGACATCCCATACATGTTGCATAAACCCTAATCCAAAAACTTCCCTGAAAAGGGGCCAAGATCCCGCGATCTCCGCTTCGACTTGTGCTTCGCCTTTGACCAGCCTATCAAAGTCCCAAAAATGGTCAAACCTAACCAAGTTTCTCCAAAGCTTGGTCAAGGGCCAACATGTAGCTTTCAAGGCTTCATCCAGTTCCAACATCCTCTGTTGCACTGATACATTTTTTTTCAAATTCAACTAGAAATGTCTGTAAATGATTCAGCCCATCAAATGTAGGAAGATTACTTACTTTTGTGACAATAGAGCGAACTTCTCTGGTCAATCTGGCACATCACCGTGTGGAGACTTCATACATTATGTTTTGCCAATTTTCTAGTGCTTCCTTTGTATTTGATGAACATGCACTTTCACTTCGTCAGCTGAGATTTCCATCTGCTGTAGGATTAATGTAATCCTAGTGTCTTGCTGTTAGTTTATAGATGTTCTCTAGCTCATGTGCATGGTATTCTTCCCTGATAGGTTCTGTGTACCTGCAACCTTCATCCGGGTCCAGAGGTGCAATGAATTTAAGGCCATTACCTTTGAATGCCATTCTTCTCTTCTTTAGGTCAACAAGAGTCAAATTATTGAAAGCCCAATCAATTCCTAACAGCGCAGGATAAGGACATATATCATCAACTATATCAATTACTTCTAAGTCTGCAAATGTCCTTACCCCATCAATGTCTACAGGGACATGCTCTATTCTTCCAAAGGGGCTCACTGTCTTTTGATTAGCCACCCCGAGCCTAATAGGAGAGTAAATCGATCTAGGTTTTCCCATCAGTTCCCAAGTTTGATATGTCATAACATTTACCTCTGACCCCAAGTTGAGGACCACATAGTCCACATCGTAGTCTCCAATCTGAGCACTAAGGTAAAATTCCTTGTTTGTCCTTCTTTTCCTCAATAATTTATTCACAACTTTACTTATCATAGGGTCTATTCTCCCAATTTCATATTGTCTTACTAAGTTTTGTAATTCTTCCACATCTCTTTGATCTTTAATCAAATTGAAACAAGTGTATAAGAAGTCCATGAGCTTGCTTACCTCTTTCCCTTGTCTAGCTAAGATAGACTGATCAAATGCTGGTGGCATTTCACATTCCCTTACATTTGGTTGTACCTTAGGTTAATAATCTTGTCCTTCTACAAATTATTTCCTTGCTTCTTAAAAATTATGCCTCTCTCTCCTTGGATCAAACAACTGTGCCTTCTCTGTAGCTCTTCTGATCCTTGATCCTTCTGTAGTCTTTCCTAGAGTTACCCTGTCTTCTCCTGTAACATTGCCTCCTCTAGTAATAAAAACAACTCTGGGGTCCTCACCGCGAGGTTCTGCTGATATCAATTGGACTTGCTGGTTTCTTCCTTGTCTCTTCTGGAGTTTGGCTAACAATACTGGACAATCTTCGATGACATGATCAAAGTATTTACAGTATTTTCAAGTGGTACAAGGGTTATGACAATCCCTTTCCAAATGTCCTGGCTATGCACAGTTATAGAAAATAATCCGACCTTGACCTCGACCCATACCTCCTCCTCGTCCTCTTCCTCTGAATCCACCATGATGTTTGAAATTTCCTCTTCTTGGGGAGTTGAATTGCACATTATTTCCTTCTTGCTGAGCTTATCATTTAATTCTATATGTATCCCTTGATATTTCATGCATGAGATCGTAATCCCTACAATCCTTCTCATCATGCCCCACATACTTCCATTATGTACAATAAATATTGGTAGGTGTCTGGACATATTTTTGCATATAATAACATTCACCAGGGCGATGTCTAGTTCTACATACCTCGCACCAGGGTAGAGTAGCTTGTTTCAAAGGGATAGATTCTCCAGAGGAAAAGTATTCATTAAATAGGGGACAATTCTCTTTGTCATGGACTTATGATTTACATATGATACACCATATATCTTCTCTTTTCTCTTTTCCTCTATCTTTCTTCATATCTTCAACTTGTAAGGATAAACTAGTTAACTGATTCAAGATTTGACTCATACTTGGGCTGGATTCTGCTACAAGGCATGATTGTAGTTTCATGGAGATATCCAATGCTTCATCTTGTGAAGTGACCTTCTGTTGCATCAGAGGAACTCTGATGTGTGGTAGGAGAGCAACGATGAACCATTCTTTATTCTATTTGTCTGGGATCTGGAAACTCAAACGAGCTGTCAGAGTCTTAAACCTCTGATCAAAATCCAAAATAGGTTCAGTGAAATTCTGCTTAATTTCTTTTAGCTCTGTAATGCACTCCAACACTGACTTAGGCTTCTTGAATTCTGCACTCAACACAGTCTTAATGTCATTCAACAGTTAAGGTTTTCCAGGTCCTGAAGCAAACTTCATATACCAATTCAATGCACGGTCCCTCAAGGTAGTACTAAAATGAGTTCTCTTAACAGCTTCGTCAGTGACTTGCTTGATGATCCATATAGCTTCCCATAAGAACCAGTGTTGTTCAGGATCTTCATATCCATCTCCTCTGAATATGGGTAGCCTCATTTCATATGCCATAGATCTTCCTTGGTTTCTTGACTGAGTATGTGCTAAATTTCTTGTAACAATACTCTGATTTCTCTAACTACTCTGGTTACTTTGGTTAATTAACACTGCTAAAACAACATGAGGAGTAATAGTCCTTACTTCAATAGTAGGGGAAGTTATTGAAGTTTATGGTTCTCCTCGACGAAGTTTTTCAGATCCTACCTCCTCTGCTCTTGTGGACTCTGAATACTCTTCGTCTGTTAGATCTTCTTCTTCTCCACTGTATAATCCCTTGTCTCCATACTTTTTCTTAAATAGGTTCACAAGAGGAACCTCTCTGAAAGGTCTCCTGCTACGTGTAAGTATAGCCTCTGTGTCACTGTCTCTATCTAAATTCTTGAACATTAACTTCACTTTGTCTTCAAGATATTCTTCTCATGCAATAGCATCTTAATATTTAGCTTTAAAAAGTGTAGGAATTTTCCTTTAGGTCCCTTAGAGAAATACCTCTCTTCTTGACTGTACGATTCAAATCAGTCAATAGAAAACTCATTACTATACCCTCCAATAGTTCTATCAAACTGAATATCCACTACTCTAGACACAACATTATAAAATCTCTTGACCTTGTTGATCAGTGTTGTTGTCCAAACCATAGGTCGTCTAGATTTGATCTCAAACTAGGTTTCTGTTAATCTATCTAACCACTCATATAACTCCTTATGAACTCCTCCAAAGAAAATCTCGTGTATATTGGTGAATATGTACCTTTCCAACTAATCTTTTGTACCAATGCTAGTATTCTTGTTCTGAGCTTCAACGAAGTCCTTCTCTTGTTATTCTATCTACTTCTGAATTTATGTCTTCGATGGAAACCACCTTGACATTCCCTCAAGAAGATCCTAGTCCTGACAACAGAACCATTTGTTGGCATAGAGGCAGACACAGGGTTCAACTCTAACAGCACACCCAAAAACCCTAAATACTGGCTCTTTCGGCAACACCTGCGAAGCATATGCAGTCTCACACAAAGTAGAAATAAGGGGTTGCAAAATACAGGTGTCTACAACCAAAGGAAATGCAAAGTGAATCTAGGAAAACAACACACAACAACCTAGATATCTTTTACCACTCTTAATCTTACTTCACAAGTTATATCTCTGATCTAACATAACAATTCAATAATAGGATAATAGATAGAAAACAACATAACATCAACCACAAGACAATAAGATATACGTGGTTCACCCTCTCCCTAGGGCTATGTCCATAGAACTATGTTTCTTGATGTATTGGATGAAAACATATAGTTCTATCTGTGCACTTAGCTGCAAATCTTTCTCTCTCTTTCTCTCTTTATCTCCCCTCCCTACGCACCCAGTTGCAGGGTTGATCTTCGCACCCAACTGAAGATCTTACAATATAGTTTCAATACTTCTCTCGACAACAATAATCATAACCAACAATGAACAACATACAAACCATAACCAACCCTCCCAGGTCTTCTAGACCTTTATTTACACATTACATGACCAAAGTCTAGGTGTCAAAACCCTAGATCCAAAACCCTAGGTGATGAAACCCTATGTCCGCTTGACCCGTGTTTTAACGGCTTCACCAAACTATCATTCCTTCATTTCCATGAGGTGCTCCAAAGAAATCATTGATTTATTTTTCTGCTTGTTGAGTTTTCCACGATCTATCTTCTTTGATGCTTTATCTTCCTTGATCTTCTCTTCCAACGACTATCTTTTCCTTTACTTCACTCCTTCTTTTGTACTTCTTTAACCACTTCGACCCTTCCTCGGTTTATGTACCTTCCGTGCAGTTAATACTTCTCCTTTCTCCCTTAGTCTTCTCTTTCTTACATAACCAAGGGCCAACAAGATTTCTGATTAATAGGATTTAGATGATCCAGATACAGAGTTAGTATACTCAGATAAAGAGACATTGCATCCAGATGCAAATTCAGAGCCAGAGAAGAGGCCCAAGTGGGCCCAGAATACTCTTCAGGATGCAGGGGATCTTGTTGGTGATTCAACTGATACTAGGAGGACTTGATATGATTTTGAGGAGCCTCCTCTTGCACTCACTTCCACTGAACCATTTCCACCCAAGAATATTTTCCTAGTTCAGTGTTCATATCCATAGTCTTATGGCGAGGCTACTGGAAATCTATTTTGGGAATCCACCATGGAGGAAAAGTACAACTCCCTCCTTGAGAACCAAACTTGGGATCTGGTTACCCTTCCTCCTGGAAGGAAAATTCTTAGGTGTAGATGGGTCTACAGGACCAAGAGTGCAATGGATGGACAAATTAGTAGATACAAAGCCAGTCTTGTTTCCAAAGGATTTCAGTAGGTGCATGGCATTGACTATGATGAGACCTTCGCTCCAGTAGCGAACATGGATTTGATATGTTTGGAACATTCCATTGTGGAAACCAAGGGATGGGAATTCCATCATATGCAAGTGAAGAATGCATTTCTTCATGGTGATCTCTCTAAGGAGATATATATGGAGCAACCCTAGGGATTTATGGAAGATTCATCTTTGGTCTGTCAACTAAAGAAGTCTCTTTATGGCCTCAAGGAGGCTCAAAGGGCATGGTAGTACAAAATGGAATCCTACCTGTTGTCACGGAAATTTGTACGTTGTAATCAAACCCAAATGTTTACATGCTTAGGACCACTGATTCACTTCTACTATTAGTTTTGTATGTTGATGATTTGGTTATCACCAGTTGCTCGAATTCAGTGATTTCTGTAGTCAATAGGTTTCTACATGACACATTCTTGATGATGGACATGGGTCCACTACACTTATTTATTGGACTTGAGATCATTCAGGATGCATCACGAATCAAATTGTCTCATGAAAAGTATGCACGAGATCTCCTTGAGAGATTTCACATGACAGAATGCAAGTCTACCCCGACTCCTTTCCTATCGGGAGTCAAACTGTACAAAAATCTAGTGGGGATCTTGTTGTATCTCACACACTCTAGACCATAACTCTCCTATGTAGTTGGCGTAGTTTCCAGGTTCATGTAGGAGACACATGAGCTACATTGGAAGGATGCAAAGTTATCCTTCAATACATAAAGGAAACCATGACCTTTGGGATTCATTATGCAATAGACTCTACATTGGATTTCATTGGGTAAAATAATTTTTTCTGGGCTGGCGATAACACTGATCACAAGTCCATATCTGGTTACTCACTCAGTCTTGGTTCCTGGCCTATCTATAGGCCGAGAATGAAGAAGGTTGTAATTGCTATATATTCAACTGAGGTAGAGTACAAAGTGGTAATTAACATAACGATTCAGGCTATGTGGCTACAACATTTTCTCACTGAGTTGGGAATTCAGTTTCATTGGTCAATCTTCATCTGGTGTGACAACCAGAGAACTCTGAAGTTCTGTAGAGATCCAATTTAGAGGCGACAGATGAAGCACATCAATATACACATGCACTACATATAGGACTTAGTACACAAGGGGATCATCGACCTGTATTTTTGTCCTTCAACAGAACATAATGCAGACATCTTCACCAAGACCTTCACTGAGCAGAAGTTCCATTATCTGTGAAGTTGTCTTGGAGTGAAGGACACAGTTTCCTCGCAACTGCCAGTTCCTCTTTCTACATACATTGTACTTTCAGTGGGGGTTCTCTCCTTCTTCTGTTTTATTCTATTTTCTTTGCAACTATGTATGTCAATTCCCATCTAGATCTATTATGTACAGGTTCAACACATTTACAATTTTCATGTGTCCTAAATACCTAACATCGTTCCTCTCAAAACAACACCGGGCCTTCCAAAAGCACTCAATAGTGGGGCATGAATCCACTAAAAGAGGAACTAATGATGGTATGGATAAATAGTTATAATGATTGGTAAAGGGGGAATATCCCTAATGTATTGGTGATATTTCCCAATATCCATTCAAAATATGAATAAGGTGTAATTACATCCTACAATCGCCAATGACAAGTGCCTAAATTGGCATACTTTTAGCACCCGTCTAGTACCCTTTTCCTTACCCTTTTCCACTAATCATTTCCTTTTTGATACCCTTCTTATCTAATTTTGTCTCATTTTTCATCAAGGTATGAATCTTTCCCCATATGCCATTTTTATTCTATTCTTACATATTTCTTAAGGAACTTGTTACTTCTATGCACTAATACTACTATATAGGAGCAATTATAGTTGCAACAACATAGAGTGCAATTAGAGTTGTGGAAGTTGTATTGTTCTTGGAGTCGCAACAACAAAGAGGAATTGTAGTAGTTGTAAGGAGTTGCAGTTACTGTAAGGTGTTGCAGCTATTGAGTCCTACAATCCTAAGTTGAAAATCAGTGGTGATTTGATTTTTGTAAGTTTTTAATCACAAACGTTGCCACAATTGTTGTCGCAACAACTTGCATTGTTGTACCTTTTATGTTGTAGCTTAATTGATGCAAATCTCAATGTTGGAATTCAAATCATCATCAATTTTGTTCTATAGCTTCATTTCTGTAGCTCACATTGTTGAAACTCTACTTGCATCATTACTCAATTATGTTTTCTCTTAGATTTCTGACAAATTTATTCCTCAATAGCTTGGGATTTATATCATTGGTTTTGTAAATTAGCATTGAAGGTATGAACATGTAACCATTACAACATGAAACGATTATAATTAAATATTAACATAAATTTACTTTTCTCAAGTGTGATTTACTTTCGTAACTTAGATTTACTTTATTTTAGTGTGATTTATTTTCCATAAGTGTGATTTACTTTCTTCCAGTGTGATTTATTTTTTGCAAGTGTGGTTTACCTTATGCAGTTATGATTCATTTTTTACAAGTGTGATTTTATTTTCCCTACAAGCGTGATATTTATTTTCATTCAATTGGAGAAGTAGGTTAACTTGGTAGCTTAATTAAGTATCCTGAAATCTCACATTCAAATAACTAAAACTCCTTAGAAATTATAGAACTACACTTGCATATACAATTCATGACAGTTCATAATTAAGATACAACCACACATTTATAATTAAATGCACAACTCTTCAATTGATCACTAAGATAATTAGGAATTTATTTAAAAGTGTCATTTTTGGTGCCATTGTCGGGGATCTATAAAAAATAATAGTTTTTTTTTCAATATTTGTTTGGATTTTCATTTCATTGAGTGTTATGATTTCTTTTCAACAATTCATAATTTTTTTTTATAACCTTTTATATCCACAAAGTTATATATCAACAAGGTATATTTATTATTTCATCCAAAAATCCCCAAACAACTAACCGTGAAATTCAATATCAAGAGGGAAAAGAGAAAAATCAACCAAACTACCTATCAACTACAACAAGTTTTCTTCCCAAAAGGAGGTTGGGAACTTCATTCTAGAATCCGAGACTATACAAGGATCCATGAACACAAAGGTTCCTCTTTCATAAGGGATGATCAATGAATAATACCACTATGAGGAATTCATCTTTCCTGAATTACCTGTAGAGACAAAATACAACCCACAAAGAGAAATGACACAAAAAAATATCAAGGAAGAAACCTTTGCTTTCGTATTCCTGATCAGGAGATGGAATGAAGAGACTAAAATGAAGAACATCCCTCATTCATCCTTTCCAAATTTTCATGGATTATCTAAAGAATATCCTTCCACCTTCCCCTTCTAGTTAGACGTACTTTGCAACAACTATAAATATGTGTCAGATCCCCAGAAATTGAAACTTCTCCCTGCCGCACTCAAGGATGTTGCACTACGTTGGTTCATGGCTCTTGGTAGGGATAACATCTGCACATGGGACTAGATGACAAATCAATTTCTAGAAAAATACCAATACTACTGCAAGAATTAATAAAGGAGAGGAATTCTTCAGGATGGTGCAACATGAAGCTGATAGCCTTGAATATTATGTTAAACGGTTCAACTATAACTTTCATAGGGAAAGATAAGGAGATTTATCACCTGAGACACAAAGTGTATTTTTTCTAAGAGGAGTCTGAGATGAATGCATAGAACTTCTCAACCTGATGGGTGGAGGAGATGTCTCTCAATTGGAATATGATATTATCTTATAAATTTATCATAAATATTCAAGAGGCACATCAAAAATAGACAGAGGACCAAGGGATATACTAGCACGAATTGGAAAAACTCCAGGAGGTGGAGTTACAAGGGAAGAAATTGGGAACCTATTAGAGGACTTCAATACTGACATACTTAGTTCCTTGAGCTCCCAGGTGGGTGCATTGAAAAAAAGGAAGAATAAAGAAGATATAGAGCGATCTTTGTCTATCTTTTACCAAAATTACAAGATGAAGAACAAATGGAAAGAATTTCCATTGGATCGGATTGAGGTTTGTTGAATAAGGAGGGAGGACCATGCTACTCACAACTATCCATCTTTACCTAGACTAAATGCTATCTATTAGAAATTTGAGGAACTAGAGAATTTATGCTTTGTATCTCAAAATTGACCATGGCAACCCAAACGTCAAGTTATAATTCAAGATAAATATCAATATTTAAATTCATATTTTACTAACCCTTCCATGCAATATGCTTCTCAACCATGGGGTATGCCGACAAAAAAATGGGTGGCTCCTCCTCCTCCAAACCAGCTATGGAAAAAGAGGTGGAAAAATCCTACTGTAGGAGGACCTCAAGAGCCTATGACACAACCACCCGTGGAAATTATTTCTCCTCCCTATATCCAGGCATCCAATTTGACCCTTCCTTGACCAAAACTACCTAAAACATCCATTTGTAACCCTAATAACATAAGTCTAGGTGAACCAGTGCAAGTTGTTGGACTTGCTTCCTACCCTACCTATACTATATCTTCCCTAGAGAGAAATGTTATCCATCTTCAATCCAGGATGACACTAAGCAAGGACCAACCTCATAGTAGTATTGAAGATTTGAATGAGGAAGTCCAAAATGAAGAATTGTATCCAAAACAATCTCAGGAACCTTCAAATGTTGTTCTTCTAGAGAAGCTATTAGTTGTATGGTTTTTGTTGTAGTGAATGTTCTGAGGAAGATTTGGTGAAGTACATTTTTGGTGAACTTAGTTTGATTTATTGGCATATCATGTCATGCATTGTTAGAGGAACTTGTTAGTGGTCTTGGTCTATGATTGGGTTATGTGTGGTACATGCTTGAGGCTATATAACATTGAGGTTTAGGCACATGGTGAGGTACATGGTATGGTTATCTTGGTACATATTGTTGAGGCATATCGTGGTGATGTTGATAATTTTTAGAGGTACATCATTGGTACTATTTGTTTAGCATTTCTTGTTTGTACATGGTATAGTGTTGATTTACATGGTTGATGTACATGGTAAGGTACATGGTATGGTACATGATTGATAACTTGTATGGTAAATGTTTGGTGCATGGTTGATGCACTTGTTATGGTACATGGTTGATGGTACAAGTTGTTGTAGAGGTTGGTACTTGGTTGAGACACATATCTTGTGATGGTATGTGGTGATGTTAGGAATATAGTTTAAGATATTCTCTTGGTAATCTTGGCATGATTTGCAAGTAGTTGAGAGTGGATCTAGTTTTGTGGATGATATAGTGATAGGTTGGACAGGTTGATGTGACAGTGACAGGTTTGAAATGTTGATGTGATAGTGATAGGTTGGACATGTTGATGTGACAATGATAGGTTGGACAAGTTTATGTGACAGTGACCGGTTGTAAAGGTTGACGTGACAGTTCTAGGTTGAATAGGTTGATGTGACAATGGAAGTAATTTTGGTAGTGATAGTTGGTCTACACTTATATTTCAGGGAGACATAGCAGGGAAAGTAAAGGGGTTTGTATCCTTCTTTCAGTTGCAGCTGGAGAATCAAGGAGTTGGAGCTTCCTTCAAGTTGGATCTTGGAAACTAGCTGGTTGTAGCCACCTTCCGATTGGAGTTGGAGAACATAGGAGATTGTAGTCTCCTTCTGGTTGGAGCCATAGAATCAAGGAGTTGTAGTTTCATTCAAGTTGGATCCTGAGAAACCATGGGGTTGTATCATCCTTCCAGTTGTAGCTAGATAATTTGAAGTTGGTCCTTCCTATGAATGTATTCATTTTGACATATAACAAAAGTATTCCATGGTTTTCTTCCACATTGGGTTTCCATGTAAACCTATGGTGTAATGTGTACTAGATGTGATGTTGTTGATGTGATGTTGCTTATTATTATATGCTTATGAAATATTGAATGAATTCATAGATACTACATTGATGATGAACTTATGAACATTGTTGAATAACTTAAAAGAATATATATTGCGGTTAAAAGTGGTGAAATTGATCATATTGATTCACCCCACCCCCTCTCAGTATTACAACAAGGGGCTTGAATTCCAGGTGCGTATGTACACTCCTGTCACCAAAGAGACCCACATACATCACTATTTACAAGTGAAATATAATGAAATTTTGTGATTTTTATTTGGAGGAGTTGCAAGATGGCTATAAATTGGTGTAAGGTGGTCTAAATTTCTCTAGACACTTGGCAAAGTGCACTCCATCTGAGAAGAATATTAGTCTACAAACCCTGATAAAATACTCAACGCCTTAATGACTCCCATGTGTACACCTCCTCAAATCTTGGGTAAACTAAACATGTTTGAAAGTGATCTCACAACCCCATGTTTTCCAAATCTAACCCCTACTCAAATCAATTAGTTTCTATAAAAATATTTCATCCTCACTCTAGATGTGAAGAGAAATATTGTACTTGAACCACTGGATTACATCATACCTAAGAGACAAAGTCAATTAATTGTCTGAGAACCAACTATCAGAAGCTCATTAACTGGCATCGAAAGCCCAAGTTAGATCCCCCAATTATCACTTCAGCAACATTTTACAGGGGATAATCGACCCTTCCCAGCTTAACTTTGAATATTATTTGTATCATGGTGATGATTAACCACATTTTCCTCCCAATGCTCCCCTCAATAACCCCACAAACCCATATAAAGGAGAATCCTCTGAGGAATAACCCTTAGGCGATAATCAAGGAATTCCAAGAAACATGTGTTGGAAGATTGGTTGTTGTTATTGATGTCAACCCTAGTCATGGGTTTTGGACTGCAAAATTGATAAAGGTATTTGGACATGAAGGACAATGTACATGAATATACAACACCCATGAATGGATAGTATACATCATGTTGTTTCCAGTGGTATGTGGCACGTCATGTGGATCCTCATGGTTGAGGAGAAATAAATTTTTGAAGATGACAAAGTGAATTGAAGAAGGAAGTACATGTAGGCCCTGGAANCCAAGCAGTCGTAAAAAATGAAAGGAATCTTATGCATATATCTGAAAGTTATAATGATCAAACATGACACATACCATGATACCTGGACCAATTACCTCATGGAGCAAGAGTCTCCTCCGATACAAGTCCAAGCCGAAGGTGATGGATGCTGCTGCTCCTGACAGGACAAGTCTGATGAAGAAGAAGAAAGATGGGCCCTCCAGGGCCATGCTCAAGTCAATCCTGCTCTCGGTACTCCATGTCTAGGACCTATGGGCCTCGAGACATGATATCCTAGTTATCCCTAGAAATTGGGGATAATAGACCCCAAAACATAACCCCGAGCATGATCTCTGTCTGCATCTATCTATTTATCTATCTCTCTATATATAGACTTCTTTTTAAAACAATTGATAGTCTGCACGATGATTCCCATACGACATATGAAGAGAACATAACTAAATTATACCCAGGAATCTCTGTTATCTATGCCAGAACATTCATATTTGGTAAAGAAACAATAATACACCCAAGAAAAACAATCAATAATCACTGTCTTCTAATCAACAATCAGGCTCGATTTAAATATACACAGTCGCCTTTTTAAAATCATGGACATACTTCCTTTTAAAGGGAATGGGCCACAAAACTATATCATGTATGAAGAGAGCAAAGTGTTATTGACACATAGGCACCTATTTAAACTTGTCAGAACCATGATCGGGCTTGGTGAAACTCATACAGGTGTCTTCTTTGTTGGAATATTGGTTGTTGTCATTGATGTCAACCCTAATCATGGGTTTTGGACCGCAAGATTGATAAAGGTATTTGGACATGAAGGAAAATGCACATGCATATACAACACCCATGAAAGGATAGTATACATCATGTTGTTTCTAGTGGTATATGTCACGTCACATGGATCCTCATGGTTGAGGAGAAATGAATTTTTGAAGATGACAAAGTGAATTGAAGAAGGAAGTACATGTAGGCCCTGGAAATAATTAAAGAAAAGAATTACAAAATAAGAAAGTGTCAGGTCGGCCCTAATGTTAAAATGAAGTGACATAAATGGTATAAATAAACATCATTATACATTCATTTTGATACCAGTTGAATTTCATAGGAAATCATAAGTAAAGAAGGCCAGATTTCAAGGGAGGATGAAGTCTTTTGGTGATGTGTTCTAAGGTATGTTATTTTCAGGTCATCTTACCATTTTTGCTATAACTTT